>CATIWK010684583.1:0-14774 GCA_949634005.1 Mallotus japonicus | reverse complement strand
GGTTGTTTTCTAGTGGCTTTTCTGGTTGTTTTTCAGTTCTTTTTTTGTTGTTTTTTTGTTGTTTTGGTTGGTTCATTTTCAGTTTTATGAGTTTTTTGTGGTAGTTTTTTTTTTAGTTATTTTGGCCTTTTTTTTATTTTTTTTTTGTTTTTTAGTTGTTTTGGTTGGTTCATTTTCAGTTTTATAAGGTTGTTTTGTAGTGGCTGTTTTTGACTGTTTCGGCGGTTATTTTGGTTAAAAAAATTGGTTAAAGGATAATAATGTCCAAATGTTTCCAACTTACTCTATATAATTTTTTTTTTCAGAGAGAAAGAAGACAATCAATTAAAAAACTAAGAATCCTTGTAACTCCTAATTAATGGTCAAGAATAATAATATGTAGATATGTGCATGCTTCATTTTCTGTACTGATGAGCAAGACAATATGATTAAAAAACTAAGAAAATGAAAGATTTGCAGATAACGAAAAAAAAAGGAAAATAGAGGAGATGAAGAAGAAGAAGAAGCAAGACAATATGATTAAAAGAAAAAATAAAAGAGAGTAGAAGAAAAAAAAAGAAAACAAAAGATTTGCAAATAAGGAAATAAGTAAAAGAGAGGAGAAGAAGAAGAAGAAATAAGACAATGTGATTAAAAGAACTATTTTTTTAAAAAAAAAACTTTGAAAACAGTATTTTTGAAAAAATCCCTAAGCCTAATTGAGATTTCAGCCCACAAGTTCAAATTCAATGATTGGTGATGACAGGGTCTTAATAGTTATTGCATGCTAAAATGATTTAGAAGTAAAAGAGGATAATTGATACTATAATCAAGTTAAAGCGTATGAGTGTGCATCGGTCGTTCTAGTTTGATTCGGTTGAAAATATATAAAATCGCCGAAAATATTTAAAAAATAAGCAAACTGAACCAAACAAGAATCAAAACCGAAATGAACCAATTCACTTCGGTTTAGTCAGTTTTTTTTTTTTTATTTCACATTTTAAAACCTATTGGATTTATGTAATTTTGCATTATTTTAATAATATTTATGAGATTTGTTAATGTTAATTTTTATATTTATTTATTTATTGAAAAATCAACTGAACAAATTTTCTAAATGAATTTAAATAATTTTGGTTTGAATTTTTTTGGCATTAAATAATTTTATTAAGAGTTTTGAATATTTAAAAACTAATATTGTTGATTTATTTTCAAATATTAAAGATAAATCGACCAAACTGAACCATAAACACCAATATAATTTAAAATATTTAGAAATTCAGTTTGTTAGGTTTAATTATATTTTTTACAATAAAAATCGAATCAAACTGAAACATATTTTAGTTCTTTAAAGTAAAAAACTGAACTATATTTTATAACTTAAATCGAACCGACGGCTAGTTCAGTTCAATTTTTTATTTTTGGTTATTTTTGTTCATTCCTATTAAAGTACCATAAAGGAAACGATAGAGAAGCCTAGAGAAAAATTAAAGAGTCAATTATAAGTGGAAATGAGATAGAGGCAAATAATTCAACAAGTAACGATCATTATTTTTTCCCCTTACTATATGTAAGAATTAAATGAAGACTTAGGGAGAATAGTTCCATAAACAAAGAAAAAGAAAAAATCAAATTCAAATTTTACGTATTTTTTTTTATTCAAAGTTCTACATTTACATTTCATCAAAATAATTCTCAGTTATTTTCATTCAATCAAATTCAATCCGTCTTATTTTCATTATAGTAGATCTAAGCAAATTGTGGTAAATGAGTTGAGAAATTCACGTTTGAAAGCCAAGCAATGCATTTACATTTACTTAGTGAGGTTTAACACATTTGACACATTCGAATTAATTAGCTAAAGGTTACGTTACAAAAATAATGCACCTACAATATTTTTTGGCACATTTGGTGGGATTAGTATAGTACTATGCTAAAAACTTAAAGTGATTTTAGTAAAGAAAATTATCACGTCTTTAGATGCAAATCATGTTGCTGCAATAGTAAGACAAGAGGAGAGTGTTTCCTAAATTGTTAACAGTTGAAAGAAGTATTGCATCTCTGAATGTCCAAATTATCCAAGAGGCGCAACCTAATCTAATAGGAGTGAATGTTGAAAACACAAGCAATGGTATTTCTTATACCGTACTTTCTAATTCAGACATAAGGTTATTTACAAATGAGTTACAAAAGATGATGGAGGAATACCACTCCAAAATGGTCCATGCTATAACAACTTTGATTGATGAGAGAGATAATACTCAATTGATAGAGTGACACAACGAGCGAACGTGAAAGTAAACAAAGAAAAATGAACGAGTTTCAACACAAAAACTTAAGAAAAAAATGAGAGAAAATTCTTGTATTATTCAATGGTTGAAATATGAGAGAACAAGCCACCTATTTATAGAGTGGTACAACCCAATAACCCTAATTTTAATAGGAAATAAAAATAAAATCCTAGCTAAGATAGGAAAGTCAAATCCTAGCCTAGGTAGGACAATAAAAATGAATAAAATAAAAATTCTAAAAAAAATAGGAAAAAAGTAAAATAAAACTCTAGCAATAAAATATTTTAAGTCTTGCGGGTTGTACATTTTGTCTTCTGTCTCTCTACTTGGTCCATATATGAGGTAGCTAAATGTTCTATGTCAGTCACCTCTACCTAGGAAAAACTCAACCTTGAGTTGTTTGGAATATCTGGATACAGTGGTTCATTAGATAAATAGAAGGGTAAATATCAGCAATATTAAATGTCTTGAAAATTTCCATACTATCTGGCAAATCAACAACATATGCAGTGTCATTGATCTTATTTAAAATCATGTAAGGACCATACTTCTTAAGCTGCAGCTTACTGTAAGTACCCATTGGGAATCTTTCCTTTAGTAGAAAAATCATTACCATATCATCCACCTCAAACACTTGAACTCTGCGATGTTTGCCAACTGTTTTCTTATACCCAACATTTGCTTGTTCAATCTTTTGTCTGACCTTTGCTTGCACTATGTGCCATTGCTCTGCCATATTTCTGTTGTTGTACTTAAACTTGGCACTTTTGGTAACTTGATCAAGTCAAGAGCATATTGAGGTACTTTCATATAAATAGCAGAAAATGGTGAGTTTCACGTAGTCCTATGAACAGTACTGTTGTAAGCGAATTTAGCTTGTGCCAATGCCAGGTCCCATTGCTTTGGCTTATATCCACATATGTTATATATTAGATTGTGTAAAATTCTGTTGACAACTTCTGTTTCACCATCTGTTTGAGGATGGGCTATACTGTTGTATTTCAAGGAAAAGTAAAACATCTTCCACAAGGTCCTCCAAAAATGGCCAAGAAACTTGTTGTCTCGATTTGAAGTTATAGTCTTAGGAATAGCATATAGACAAATAATTCCTCTGAAGAATATTTTGGCAACTCCATTGGCATCTGAGGTCTTTTTATATGGGATAAAATTTGCCATCTTGGAAAATATGTCAACAACAACAAAAATAGAATCTACGCCTCACTAAGTATGAGGTAAGACAAACACAAAATCCATAAATAGGTCCTCCTAAATATTTTCAGGAACAGGTAAAGGCATGTATAAAATTGTATTCTGTGACTGACCCTTTACGGTTTGACATACATAACAGTGTTGCACAAATCTCATCACATCCCTTCTCAGGTGAGGCCAATAGTATCTCTCTCCTATTACAATAATAGTTTTATCTCTTCCCAAATGTCTAACTAGTCATCCTTCATGCAAGTCACGAATAACCTTCTCTCTCAAAGATGATTTGGGAATGCAGAGTTGGTTGCCTCGCATCAAGTGACCATCATGAACATGAAAATTTTCACAAGGTTGATTCGTAATACACTTCTCCCTTATCTGCTGAAAATCCTCATCTGTTCCATATTCTCCTTTCAAATGCTCAAAACCCACAATCTTATGACTCAAATTGACAAGCAAATTTGCACATCGACTTAATGCATCTGCTACCTTATTCTGTACTCCTGAATTATATTTCAATTTTGAAAGGAAAATTCTATAAGAATTACAACCACCTAGTATGCATATCTTTACTTGTTTGCTTCTAGCTATTCATGATACTTTAATGCATCATGATCGAAGTACAGAACTAATTCTCGCCCAACCAGATAATGCTGCCATATCCTCAAAGCATGCACTATAGAGTAGAACTCTTTATCATAACTAGTCCATTTGTGTCTGGTATCACTCAACTTCTCACTAAGAATGCCACTGGTCTCTTTTCTTGGGAAAGAACATCTCCTATCCCTACGCCACTTGCATCATAATCTACTTCAAATAGCTTATCAAAATCTGATAGCGCTAGTACTAAAGTTGTGTATAACTTCTTTTTCAAGATTGCAAAGGCAGCCTCAGCTTCCTCCCTCCATTGAAACTTTCCTTTCTTCAAGCACTCTGTAATTGGAGATGTTATACTACTGAAGTTTTTGATAAAGCGCCTATAGAAAGTTGCTAATCTATGAAAACTTTATAGTTTTATCACAGTTTTTAGAGTAAGCCATTCTTTGATGGCTCTGACTTTCTCTTCATCAACTTGAATGCCCTCTGAACTAAATATAAATCCCAAGAATAACAATTTGGTGGTTATAAAATTGCACTTCTTTAGATTTACATAAAATTTGTTATCTCGTAGAGCTGTCAGTACTTCACACAAATGTAAGAGATGTTCTTTCTCAAATTGACTATAAATCAAGATATAAGAGATGTTCTTTCTCGAATTGACTATAAATCAAGATATCATCAAAATAAACAACAACAAACTTTCCAATGAAAGTTTGAATACATGATTGATTAGTCGTATAAAAGTGCTTGGAGCATTGGTTAGCCTAAAAGGCATTACCAACCACTCATATAACCCTTTTTTAGTTTTGAAGGTTGTCTGCCATTGATCTCTTGGTCTGATTCTAATATGATGGTACCCACTTCTTAAATCGATCTTTGAAAAGACAATTGCTCCACTTAAACAGTCTAACATATCATTTAGGAAATAAAAAAAAATCCTAGCCAAGGTAGGAAAATAAAAAAGGAATAAAATAAAAATCCCAAACAAAATAGGAAGTAAAAAAAATAAAAGTCTATTAATAAAATATTTTAGGCCTTGTGGGTTGTACGTTTTGTCTTTTATCTCTCTACCCGGTTCATATACGAGTCAACTAGACGTTCTATGTCATAGAGTCATCATAGTCTCAGAACTCCAAAATTTAATCTTCCCATAAAGAATCATGTGAGAAAAAATTTTTAAAGAACTTGGGGGTTATTTCTTGATGCAACCATATGAAGTAGGTGGTTTAAATTATCCTCAAACCATAGTAGAGGAAAGGTATATCTCATTTTATAGAAAGGAGGAAAATTATTGGTTTTAACAAGTAAATTCAGGAAGGTCACCTCAACTGCAGACCAATACTGCCTCACCAATATTTGCCGCTACTAATCCCATTTTCTAACAAAGAGTCTATCATGTTGAAGAAGCCTTTAGAGGGTTGGAGTAGGAGTTATTACACTAGATGTTGAAGGGTAAATCAACTACTTCACTAGTCACTTCCTTAAAGGCATCAAGGACGAGTTGATATAGATGTGGTTCATTATGTGATTTAGGAGCGTTATGGACCAAGTTTAAGACAAATTAGACATTCAGAATTTCACAAGCCATATCTAGAGATTGTTAACAAAAGATAGTTTATATCTAGAGGCTATCAATTTCTAAAGTTTACTCTATTTTAGGAGAGAGTAGGCAGTCCATATTAGAGAATATAATAAGATTCACAATTTAGAGTATTGAACTCATAAACTATAAAAAAATTTCTAATTTTAAACTAAGATTATTTCTAAATTCTTTAACTAGTAACATGGTACATAACTTTACCTAAAAACTTTATATTGACTGAACTAGATATGGAGTGTCAATTTCATACCATTTCTTCAAAATGAAGCTAGAGATTTTCACTACATAATTCTTTAGGATTACATAAATGGCTAGCAAAATCACCAATTTTTTATTGCTCAGTTTAAGAAGATATACAATAGGTGTAAAATTATCCTACCCGACACAATATGTCAAAATGACACATAGAGGATTGAAAATTGAGATGATGAAAAAGTTTCAATGAATGAGTTTTATGACTTTTATGAGATATCTGCCAAAATTGCTGAATATGAAGAGCTGTTACATGAGTAAAATCAGAAAAGGTAGTTTTTGGCACTTACTACCATAAGCTAAATGGCCATAAAATGGCAATAGAAGATTCGGCTAATTTAAGCTGATATATATGTCTTTTACATAATAAAAAGGAACCAACCACATGGAAGAAAGCATATGCCACAAGTGTTAAGCCACAATACACTTTTAATATGTCTAAAACTGAGAAATTCTTGAAGTATTTCCTTAAAGAAATTTTTTTTAGTTACATTATGACCACCAATTTCCTACTGAGGAAGAAAAAAAAAGGAAATAATATTGTAAGTATCAACTTTTTTAATCATATCACTAACTCTTGTTGGACTTTCAAGAACATGATATAGGATCGAATTAATAGAAGGATATTGAAGTTTCTTAAAAAAAGAAACTATATTGATTGACGAGGACCTCTTTCCTCCAATGGAAACAATCAATATAAAAAGTGTTGATTTGCGTTAACTAATCAGCTTTAGATTGAGAGTGTAGAAGACAATGAAAAAGCAAACAAGTGATGCCTAAGGAGATAGTTTAAATTCTAGATTTTAATGATTATAATTCAAAAGAAAGTTTCGTGGTAAGTAATATCTTTTCTCATTTATATGTGAAACTTCTTAGTTATTTTTCTTGTATTTAAGTTAAAACATGCTGAAAATGATGTCATAGAAGTATAAGGGATTGATGAGTCACAAGAAAGGATTTGAGGGTCATTTGTAGTGGAAGAAAATAATGTGTACAATGGCATGACAATTCAAGCTACAAAGACAACTAAGCCAAAAAGGGTGATTTTGGAGAAACCTTCTCTAAAAATGACAAACCACATCCAACCTTTATATATCAAGTCCTACTTGAATGGCAGATCTGTTTTTAGAATGCTTATTGATAAGAAGTCAAGTGTTAATGTCATGCCCCTAAAGATGCTTTAAGCACTTTGCAGAATAAAGAGAGATCTAATTTTAACTAAGCTAGCAATATCAACATTCATTGATTATAATGAAGGGTCAAGCAATCTTCACGAGGAAAGCAAGGCAAAGAAGCAGAAAGTGGAAGCTCAAAGCCTGTTTAATTCAACTATTTATAGCAGTAGATAGCTGATAGCGATTGCGGAAAACGGATAGTTGATAGCTGTTAGCTGATAAATATGATTGGTAAAATTTTGTTAGATGTTACTGTTAGTATATCAAATGACTATTGAGGGTACAATTTATTTGTAAATATAATTTCATATATAAGATTTTTTTAGTTATGTAAATTATTTAAAAACAGTATATTGTAATAAATAATAATTTACTGCCTTTGATTTATATATTATTAAAATTATTAATAGAAATTATTTAAAATGAATTTTAAAATATAAATATTATTGTATAATTTTTTAAAAATAATTATAAGTATAAATATTATAATTATTTAATTATTAATTGTAATTTAAAATAAAATTAATTTGATTATGAACTATAAAAAATTAATTACATACATTTAAATGAATTTATTAGTTAATAGTTATTTTTAATAAAGGTAAAAAATAGTCTAAATAAAAAATAAATACAAATTAGCTATCAACTGATAGGAAAAAGTTCCAAAATAGAGTTTATCAAATCCATAGCTGTTTTGAATAAAAACAGCTATCAACTGTTAATTTTTAGAGTTCTACCAAATACTTAAATTGTAAGTGATTGAAGAAAAACCTCTATCAGTTATCTCAATTAGCTAAACCAAACGCCCCCTCCATATGTTAGGAAAGTAATCATTATGATAATGATTAGGTCGAATTCCCATTTTGAAATAATAGCGTTGGATGGCTAGTAGGTTAAGATTTTACTTTATTGTAAAAATTTCCCTCATTGGTTACCTCCAGAGGCCAAAAAGTTATACTACTTGTTGCTTTTCTTTAATACAACATTTTATTAAAAAAATTATGAAATTTATTTTACACACTTTAAGACTTCTTTATTCATAATAGACACTTATAACCATAATCACTTTTTTTTTTTTGGAAATCATTGCAGAAAATAAAGAAACTCCCTTAGAAAAGAAAACATAAAGATCTACTAAATAGTAGAGAACAAAATCATGGGGAATAAAGACTATCCTCTGGCTGAGGTTACTATATCAGTAACCACATCAACAACAATAACACAAACACGATAATACAATCTAAAATAGCACACCCACAAAACATCAAGAGCTGAACCAGATGGGAAAACACATTGTTGCATATTTTGATGTCTAGATCCAGTACTCATCATTGCTGGAATCACCAATTGCAGCATGACCTTCGCATGATCTGCTCCTCCCTATGCTCTGATGATAATATCTGAGACAATAATGGGAAAAATCCACACTATTTTGAGTTTTAGAGACTCAAACATAATTATTTATGTAACAAATAAAAGATTTTTGGTATTTAGATGGTTGTTTTGGCCATCCAAAACCAGAGTAAACCCAAGAAAAAAGACATAAAAACAGTGACAGATAAGAAAGAAGAAGACAAACAGTGTAGAAAAGAGTTTTATAACCATAATCACTTAATAATTACTCTTAGCTAGATTCTAATTATATATATATATATATATATATAGATCATCGATTAGATAGAATAGATAAAAATTCCCCTTATCACATTGTCGATAGCAATATGATGGAGAGAGAAGCTCTCTCTATGGAGCAGCTTCTGCTGCTTTATAATTTTAGGTTCAGTTTAGCTTTCTTACAGATACATCCTAACCAGCATAGCCATACCCACTTTGCTCACCTACCATCGTTTCCTTACCCTCACTTTCAACTAATCAACCACCACTTTGCTCAGCACATCCATATCCACCATGCTAATCACCTATCAAAGTTTATGTACCTAAACTTTCAAATCCTCAACCACATCAACTGTGGTGTTAACTCCAACTTTGTCCTAGATCATAGCCAAGCAGAGTCCCTGCTCTATGGCCCCCTCAACAATACTACTAGCAGATGCATACCTCTCGGCTTTATCATGGCCACTAAGTGCAATCTGTGTGGATCTTTCATCCGAATGACTAAGAACACTCACTGTTCTTGGATCCATGAGGATATGTTGCGGAATGCAGTGCTTCACTGTCCTAGGTTTCCTTTTATTTTCAGTGAGAAATTTCCACTGACTAATGCCTCCACTCATGTAAAGCCCAAGACTTTCTAACCATTATTGTGAAGAATGAAACCACAGCAAATGAACCATGGACTCCTAGAGATTCTCTGTACAAAGATGTCGTACATCTACTTTTATCCATGGAGGAAGGTTCAATTCCATCTCTCCAAACTATTCTCATTGTGAAGCTGGCTCATAAAAAGGAGCAGGGAACTAAGATGAAGCAACCTGTTATGAATTCAACATGGATTGAGGGAGAAGATCCATCTATTATTATGGTTCCCACCTCCTTTGAAAAAACTTCTCTCAATACTGCACTTTCACTAGCGAAGGCGCGTCATCTCTACCAACCTCCTCCAGAGCTGGCAGTTGATTTTTCTCTGGCCAAGTGCGAGAAGCAAAAAGTGGCGAATGATGGCACTACTAACAATGTCAGTCAGTGCCTGCAGGCCAAAGGAGCAAGGAATAGCTTGGTAGTTGACTCTACTCTACCTACTACTGATGGGTCGATTACTAAATGGAAAGAAGAAAATCAACAACTATTTGCTCTCCAGGCCCACGTTGGCTTCTATTCAAACCATAGTGCTGGCCTAAGCAACAACACTAATACTGTTTATGAGGGTGATTCCACATCCAAACTTAAGACTCTAGCTAGAGCCCAGCCTGTTTGCTATTTATTTCTACCCTATAGCATCATGCTAGTAGATGTTAAATTGCTGAATACCTTCATGATGGAGGTCTTGATTATGTATGCTTGTACCCCTAATTAATGAAGTTTAATGAATCCTTTCTTTCAGAAAAATAAAAATTCACCTTGTTGTTAATCCTTGCCACGGTTAGTGTGCCCTTATAAGTGACATCTTTTATGTGCTTGGGCGATTTCCAATTAAGGGCTATATTATGTTTTACAATGAGAGAGTGATTAATTATTTATTGTATGAACATTATAAGTCTCTCGGAGTAATTAATTTGAATATAAGAGCATATCCACTTTTTTATTATAAAGAATGATTGTGAAAAATAAGACTCCAACCCACTCTCTAAATCTAAATTATAGATTAGAGAGTGAGTTTGGCTCTCTACATGTAGAGAGCCAAAATTCACTCTCTATACCAATGGTTAATTAATGCACTCCTATTTTCCATACATATCCTTATTTTTTATTGGTTTCTTTTATTACCTAAAATTTTTTTCTTTTTCTTTTCACAATATTTAAAAATTAAAATTAAATACTTATAGGATAAAACAAAATGAACAGTAAAATATAAATAGTATATTGGACTTAAAAAAAATTATTTATTTTTTATATTAAAAAATTTTTTAAAATATTCTTTATTACCTAGAATATGCTTTTTATTTTAAAGAGTACTCTAACTTTGTAAAGTTATAGTTGTTCACCCAATAAAAATTAAAGAAAAGGAATGATAAAAGAAGGCAATGAAACTTCTTTTTTAACATAATGGGTGGGCAGTGGGGCCATACAACTTACGATAAGGGACCATAATTTAATTCTTGGATCCACCTTTGTCATGTCGTCCTCGTCCATTTCCATATAGTTAACCATTCCATAACACATTTCAAATCTTATCTCCATGCTTTTATATTATAATTTAACAATTCAAGTTGGTGGAATGGACTGCCCCAATTTACATGCTTTCTAGTTCATGCATTTACATGCTCTTCAGTCCATTCACGCCTTGCTCAAAGTTTTTAATTTTATTTGGAAATCAGAGAAGGTTAATTTTAAACATATTTGATCATTTTTTATAGTTATTTTCATAAAAAATATATATATTATATTTCTATTTGTTGCGTTGTATTAGAATATATATGTAATTTCATGTAATCAAGTGATTGATTTGTGCTTAAAGCTCGATTTTTATTAATTTTAATATTTTTATAAATTACATTGTAAATAAATATTTTTTAATTATATTGAAGAAGAGAGAGACTATAATTTTAGCACAAGCTCGAACAAATTAATGTCATATTTTAACTTTAATCATAGAAACAAAGTTCACTAGTCTAATTAAATGAACTTAAATTGAGTTGTAACATGCTCAAAACAAAACAAATACTTCTTTAAGTGTATAAAATGCAATATAAGCATTAAGGTTTTTTTTTAATGAGAAAAAAAATGAACTTTACATTTATTAAAAATTAAAATACATCTTGATAAACATATAATATAAATAAAAATATAATTTAAAAATATTAAAATAAATTCATACTTAAATCGTGACTATCACTATTTTTGAATTATGTTGACAGGACTATTTTAATTTACAACTCGATAATCCATTTGACAACTTATATACTTCACTCCATGGTGTTAATTAGCCATAAATTGATTTTTTGGTCTTTAACTGAGTCCAACTGCAGAAATATAATATAAAAGTTTCACAACGAAGAGAAATATAAAATCTATAAAGGATAACTAACAAAATTTCATAAAGAGTATTAAGAACTTTATGAATTCTTTCAAAAAAATTTTATGAAGGAAAATTCACAAATTTTAATAAAAAAAATGTAAAGATTATATTTAAGAGATGGTAGATAGTGGCCAAAAACGAGAATTTTTTATGAAGAAATTCAAAGAGAAAAGAGAGGAGATAGTACGGCTTTTTAAGATTAATTGTTTATTGAGCAAAATACATTTACCTACCTGAAGTTCGACATAATTCACGCTCTTTTTCTCCCTAGTTTGAAAATCAAATTTTTACATCTCTCAATTTTAGTTCTGTCAACACTCCCTTCTGTTAAATTTTTCGTTAGTATTTTAATGAATAAGATATTTTACTCCCCTATTTTATAAAAACTAAACATTTCACCTCATATGTTTTATAAAAACTAGCAATTTAATCCTTTTTATTTTAATAAAATAAAAAATTATTGTTTTTTTTATTTTTTAGTTATTTCAAATTCAATATCATGATATTTACTAATTTTTCAACAGTTACGCAAGTCCTTATCAATATTTCAAAAATATAAAATCAAATTATAATTTAATAAATTCATTAATTTTTATCAATTTTGTTTTATATTTATTTTTTATGTTTGATTTTAGGGGTGTGCATTCGGTCGGTTCGGTCGGTTTTGGGGCATTTTCTGACCGAACCTAATTAACTAAATTTAACAAAATTAAAACCGAACAGAACCGAACCAACAGTAAAATCGAACCGAACTGAACCGGATCAAAACCTAACTGAACCGAATATGACCAATCAAAATTTTTCAAAAATATCAATTTTTTTAATTTTTTATTACATTATTACAATATATTTAAAAATTAAAAAAATAAAAAAATCATTAAAATTCAGTTAACCGAATTTTTTAGTAGAAAACCGAACCGAACCAAAAATTTGGTTCGGTTCAGTTCAAAAAATTGGAAAAATCTACTCTTATAAACCGAACCGAACCGAATATGGTCGGTTCAGTTTTCGGTTCGGTCAAATCGAAAGGTTTGCACACCCCAATTTGATTTCATTAATTTTACCTTCTTTTAAAGTAATCTATTTTATATATTACTTTATTTCTAGATATATTAATTTTTAATGGAATAAAAATTAATAAAATTAAGTAAAAAAATGAATATAAAATAAATTTATGAACATTTTATAGATTTATTAAAATTACAACTTGACTTTTGAGTTAGTGTGTGTGTTTTGTATAATTCAAAAAAATGTATTGATGAAAATATGTGTACATGTCTAAACTTAGTTAGTATTGAAATTTTTTAGATTTTAAATAATTAAAAAATTGAAGGACTAAATTATTTTATTTTATTAGAACTTAGGGATTAAATTATTTTATTTTTATATATAGAGGGAGTTAAATATAATTTGATGTAAAAAACCTAACGGAAAAGTTAACGGAATGACTTAAATATTAATAGAATTAAAATTGAAGGATGTAAATGTTTAATTTTCAAATAAAAGGAATGAGAATGTGAATTAGATTAAACCTCAGGTTTTTTTTTTGCAATATAAGCATTAAATTGAACAATAACGATAAACCCAGTATATCAAAACTCTTCATATCCATTTTGAATTGATGACAGATGCCTAAATTCATAAAATTATTTAATATAGATTAGAATAATAATGAATAAATTATAAATATATAAATGAAAAATAACAATTGTTTTTTTTTTTTTGAAAAAGAAAAAAAAAATAACAATTGTAGAGAATTCAATTCTATTATAGGTGAAAAAACAATAATTGGTCTAAAGAATTCAATTGTATTGTAAGACTACAATTATGCAAATCGAGCAAATATTCGTGTAAAAGTCAAAGATTATAATATCAGTTGGGTTAAAATTCAATTTTATTGCCAGTAACGGAATGGTTAAGTGGTAACTCTTTTCTATAAGTATTCTGATGTGCAAGGTTCAATTCTTGTTTCTGTTGATTTGAAGGGGATGACTGCCCCTATTGTGCAGTCCATCAAAATTTAGGTTATATGACCTCCCTATTTTTTAAAAAAAAAAAATTCAATTTTATTTGAGAATCTTGTTATTAAAAATAAATATAAGTTAAATATTTACATCCTTTAATCTTTAATATTTTAAATTAAAATTAAATAATATAATATACAAATTTTAGATAGTTTGATACAAATTTACTTTTTTATTTTCTTACTTAAAAAAATTATAATATAGTTAAGGGTAAATTACTATTTGCCCCTGTGTTTTGGCTTATTACATTACTTCATTCCTGACATTTGAAAAATATTTATTCATCCCTGACATTTGCAACAGTTAACACTCATTAGTCCTCTGTTAAGGATGAAATAGTACACGAATTTGTAAATGTCAGGGATGAATAAATATTTTTTCAAATGTCAGAAATGAAATAATGTATTAGATCAAAACACAAGGGGCAAATAGCAATTTACTTTATAGTTAATTTAATTAACTTTTGTAATATTACATTTCATTTTATTACTGTACTTTTTTTTTTTTACTCGAAGCAGGGCGAAGCCTAAGAATTTTTGGTTTTCCTATTATAAAACTGTCATAGAGATGAAAGACATAGCATATTTAGCCATAATTGTACTCCTACCAAAGCTTATGACCTGTATCTTTCAAATTAAATGGGTTCACAGCCAAAGGTATGGAAAGAAAGATGAAATCTTTAGTTGTTGATATGTTTATGTTGTCATAGTGGTTACAAAGTTCGTTGTAACCTCTCCCAGGGATGAATTATTGCTCATCCCCTGATTTTGTGCTTCTATCATATGATAGTTGATTGTATCTCCACTCTTGTGGGTGTCCTCGGTTTTTTGTGATCAATGAAATCTTTAATTCTCAAAAAAAAAAAGAAAGAAAGATGAACAACCATGGCTTTACATATCTTTATATCACACTACTCTTTCTGTCTTTCTGAAGCATATATATTTATACATATAGCTAACATCACATGTGCTGTAGTTGTGGCTTCCAAAAGCATTGATATCAGGTGAACAA
>CATIWK010684311.1:0-10864 GCA_949634005.1 Mallotus japonicus | reverse complement strand
AAAAATAAAAAAATCATAAAAAGAGACATACGCTGTGCGTCAAAACTGAAGTATTGATCATCCAAATTTCAAACTCTCTTCACCTATCAGTCAGACAATTTATCAAACAGGTTGTATTCTACGGACAAAGAGAAACAACTTTGCGAAAGCTAGCCTAATATATATATATATATATATAAAAAAGGATAATTATATTTTTGATATCCCAACTTTTCAGTATTTGCTATTTGAGCGTCTGATTTTTTTTTTTTAATCAAGTGTATAAACTTTTGAAAAGTATATAAATTTAGTGTATCCGATCTATTGAGTGCTGAGTCAGATCAAATTGGACCCATTTTTTATCCCAGTTATTAGTCATATCATATACCACGTGTATTATATTATTTAAAGGACAAAAATACCCTTATTAAATATTATGAATTGATAAAAATAACCTCAACATTAACTTTTACAGCAGACAGGGTAGATAAGAAGAGTGACTGAATATGGGTAATTTTATCCTTTAAATAATGCAACACATGTGGTAAATGATATGGTTAATGATTGAGATAAAAGTGGATCCTATTTGATCTGATTGAGCACTCAATCAGCATCAAATCAGCCGGAGACACTATATTTATATGATTTTCAAAAGTTCAGAAACTTAATTGCAAAAAAAATATCGGATGCTCAAATAGCAAATACTGAAAAGTTGGGATACCAAAAATGTAATTATCCCTAAAAAAAAACATATTGGACCTGAAAAGCCCAGATAGGCCCAATATCGTTCTACAATCCATTCAAAACGACGAAACAAAAAACCCCGGTCAAAACCCTCCAGGGTCGGGTAAGAGGTTTTAGCAACCATCGCCATTTCAGCTTCCACCACCGCCCGCCATGGCTCGATTCTCAAGAGGATCCGCCACGTCACGCCTCCTAATCTCCCTCTACTCATCCAAAACACATGCACCTTCCCATTCTCCGACCGTCGCGCTCCTTCTCGGGAACTTCCACCTTCGGCAGTTCTCCAACCCAGCGCGCGCTAAAGAAGAGAAAGAACCATGGTGGAAAGAATCCATGGAGCGTGTCCGAAACATTGGTATCTCCGCTCACATTGATTCTGGTAAAACAACGCTCACTGAGCGCGTGCTCTACTACACCGGACGTATCCATGAAATTCACGAGGTCCGTGGCCGTGATGGCGTTGGTGCGAAAATGGATTCCATGGATTTAGAGAGGGAGAAAGGGATCACTATCCAATCTGCTGCTACGTATTGCACTTGGAAGGGCTATCAGGTAATTTCATGACACTTCAACAACAACATTCAAAACCTTGCTTGTCTGGAATGTGTAGAAATGCATTCTAATTCTAAAGAAATGATTTTGGTCGAATTCAGTTCAATTGAACTCTGTGCGAGTGGTTTGTTCCGAACGAAGTCTTAGTGGAGTGCTAATTTAGCTATTGAAGTGATTTTAGGTGAAACATTTTGTGTGTAGGTGAATATAATCGATACGCCAGGGCATGTGGATTTTACAATTGAAGTGGAGAGGGCGTTGCGAGTGCTGGATGGTGCAATCCTTGTGTTGTGTAGTGTTGGTGGAGTTCAAAGTCAATCTATTACTGTTGATAGACAAATGAGGAGATATGAAGTCCCTAGACTTGCTTTTATTAATAAACTTGATCGAATGGGCGCTGATCCATGGAAAGTTTTGAATCAGGTATGCTGTCTTCTTTCTTTTATTTGATTTTATTTGCTTGTTTATGCAGTTTAATGTGTGGAAATGAAGAAAAAGGAGTAAAACTTTACTGCATTTTGATGTAATATTGTGCAACATTGTATGTTTTTAGGCAAGGTCTAAACTGAGGCATCACAGTGCTGCTGTGCAAGTTCCAATTGGTTTGGAGGATAGTTTTGAAGGTCTTATTGATCTTGTGAAGATGAAAGCTTATTACTTCCGTGGTGCTAGTGGGTAATGTATTACACAATGTAGCCTGGGTTTTGTTTAGTTTCTTTGAAGTAGAGCATGTGCTGTGTGTTGTTGTTGTTTTGCTTAATCGTATTATGTTTTGCAGTGAAAATATTGTTACTGAAGAAGTTCCAGCTAATATGGAGGCTTTAGTTGCAGAAAAGAGACGTGAATTAATAGAAGTGATTTCTGAAGTTGATGATAAACTTGCTGATGCTTTTCTCGCGGATGAGCCTATTTCGTCTGCTGATCTTGAGGTATGTTTAGAGGGAAGAATAGATTTCTAGTGGGACCTGGGAGATGGGGAAGAAATTCATGAAGTATGGTTTTCCATGTATCTATCCATCTGTTGTCAGAATAAAAACTTACATGGGCACTTTATTGTTTGCTTGACTAATTCTAGCTAAGTCCTATCTGGTACTCCTTATGCATTTTTTATGCTCTGTTTTGGTGTCTAATTTTTGGTTGTTGGTTCCTTTTCACAAGCCTTTATGTGCATATATTGCTGTGGTTTTGACATTTTGAATTTCTTATGTTCATCTCCTGAGTAGGAGGCAATCCGCAGAGCTACTGTTGCACGGAAATTTATACCAGTATTCATGGGTAGTGCATTCAAGAACAAGGTGCAATCATTTTCTTGCATCCTTGAATCGTGTATTATCGGCGGTAAAAATTAATCTTATTTTCTTTCCTGTATTGTAGTCTAAATGTTCTGTCATTATTACCTATAGGGAGTGCAACCACTTCTAGATGGTGTGGTTAGTTATTTGCCTTGCCCTACTGAAGTCAGTAACTATGCCCTTGACCAATCCAAAAATGAAGAGAAGGTATTCATGTGAATAGTTTTTTCATGATTTCTTTTGATATTATTTGTATCTTATAAACAATATTAATCGAGGTATAGGTCATGTTGGCTGGAAATCCGGATGGGCCGCTTGTGGCATTGGCTTTTAAATTAGAGGAAGGACGTTTTGGTCAGTTGACATATCTGAGGTATTATAGTTGATTTATGTTAAATTTAATGCTTTTCCAAATTTTGCATGGATATATACTGAATATTTTAGATTAGTGCTATCATGAGTATAACTGTTCTCTCATGCAAAAACTTTTTTTTTTAATGAAGAATCTATGAGGGAGTTATTCGCAAGGGCGAATTTATAGTGAATGTCAACACAGGCAAGAAGATTAAGGTGAGTTCAGGCATCTAATGTTTCTTGTTAGTTCCTTAATTTTTCTAATTTGTTTAATTCTTTCATTTGTTATGAGTTTGAGATTGATACTCGATACTGCGTTTCTTTCAAATAATTTATAACTAAGTCTAAATTCGGTGGAATTATGTCATGCATTGTGATTTTATAAAGCAAGGAATCTCTTGTTGCTGCAACTGTGTGATTTTGGATATCAATAGTTTATACAAGAGTCCTAGTGACCTAGAGGCAAGGATAAATATCATCTATAGGATTTGGACCAGTGTTCTAAATTTTATATATCGATATTGGCAGTTACATTATATGTCATGATATTTTTTTAAAGCACATTTTTTTATTAATTGGAATGTTCCGAATCATGTCATAGGTAATCTAAACATTTGACGGCTTTCTGTTTTCTATCTGCTTCATAATGTTTTGAAACATTTTTGCGTAGGTTCCTCGCTTGGTTCGGATGCATTCTGATGAAATGGAGGTGAGACTTATTTGCCATTTCTCTTAGTAGGTTGTTCTAATGAATTTATGGAAGTTGGATCTTCATAAATGTCACATTGAATAAAGCATCTTTAGATGTCTTTGTACGGAATTGATTATTGTCCATTTGTTTAAAGTTTCTCCTATCTGTTCTTTGTAATTTCTATGCTACAGGACATTCAAGAGGCACATGCTGGTCAAATTGTTGCTGTGTTTGGTGTGGATTGCGCTTCAGGTCCAAATCCTTCTTTCTAGTTCTGTGTTTTCTTTGAACTCTGGTAATGTTACAAGTAACGAGTGGAAGTTTGTGGGTGTTTTGGGAGGTGGGGAAGGAGGAGGGAAGGGATTTGAGGATAGGCAATGGTTGTCACAGGGACATTTCAGTTAGGAAGTAGTCAAGATATGAATCAATGATTAATCTTTCTTTGTTATCATATTCTGTTAGCATTTCTTTTACCTATTAATTGGATCAACAGGAGATACCTTTACGGATGGATCAATTAAATACACTATGACCTCCATGAATGTTCCTGAGCCAGTTATGTCATTAGCTGTTCAACCAGTTTCCAAAGACTCTGGTGGGCAAGTAAGTTCTTTTTAGCGAAATGTAACTTCCTTTTCTTTGGTTTACTGTGTCAGTCAATTAACCAATGTATCTCTTATATTTCTTTCTCAGTTTTCAAAAGCTTTGAATCGTTTTCAGAGAGAGGATCCAACTTTCCGTGTTGGTTTGGATCCTGAAAGTGGGCAGGTTTGTCTTGTGGTTTCTTTCATTGGCCCCTGAATCACATAGTTACTCCCTTGATGTAACATGGCAATGTCTTTATGAGCAGACAATTATTTCTGGAATGGGAGAGTTGCATCTCGATATATATGTGGAACGCATTCGAAGAGAATACAAGGTAACTGCATCTTATGACAGGGGAAATAGGGTTCTTTTCTCTTCTACTGTTATGCTCATTAAGAAGTAAACAACTTTTTCTTAAAACTTTTTTCTTCATATGTTCTCATTGAACAGGTTGATGCAACTGTCGGGAAGCCTCGTGTAAACTTTAGAGAAACTGTTACTAAGCGTGCAGAATTTGATTACCTACATAAGAAACAAAGTGGAGGACAAGGTCAATATGGACGAGTAATTGGGTAAGCAAAGATGATTTTCTTTGGGTTGTCATAAGCTAACTAGAACAACCTTATTGATAATTCATTGTTAATGCAGTTTTCCCTTTCTTGGAGGGGGTAAATTTCAAAGATGAAACTATAGATTTTTTTTTTTTCTGAAATTACTATAAGCATTTGAGCAGCATTTTTCTTAAAGTGATAGAGAAATGTATCGAGTTTGTTGCCTAGGCAGGAGCTATCATAGTTGCCTGCTTAAACCTGCTCACTGTCTAGGTTTTGTTTTCATTTTGACAAATGTTGTGTTTCAACTAGTCTTTTGGCAGGTTATTCTGTGTATTTAATTTTTTTACCTGATGATTTTTATGCTGTATTCCCTGACGGACAGATTTATTGAACCACTTCCAGAAGGCTCGCCAACCAAATTCGAGTTTGAAAATATGATGGTTGGACAAGCTATACCATCAGGTTTTATACCTGCAATTGAGAAGGGCTTTAAAGAAGCTGCCAATTCGTGAGTTCTCTGGCCTTCTGTTTTTCTAGGGGAAATGAGTCTGTCACCACAAGCACTGCAGCATTTCTTGCTTTGTAATAACTTTGCATTTCACAAATATTGCATCAAAATGCATCATGTACTGCTCATGATTTAAAAATTTAAAATGCACTTTTGTAATTTACCAAAGTGCTAGATGGACCAGGGAAAGAATACATCTTAAACAATGTTGAAGTTGGACTATATATGCAGTCAAATCTGATTGACTCATTATGCCAGATTGAATGATATATTTGTATTACTAAAATGCATATAATATCCTTGCATGATTTTTTTTTTTTTTGGTGATCACATGCTTATCAACTGAGTTAAGTTCACCATGTGAATGTTTTGACACTGTTTCCAGTGCCATTGATTAATATAGATCTGTCAAATGTCTGCATACATATAATAAAATTGTGGTTATGTTCACTTTTCCATGTACAGGGGTTCTTTAATTGGGCATCCAGTCGAAAATATCCGTATTGTTTTAACAGATGGTGCTTCCCATGCTGTGGATTCTAGTGAACTTGCATTTAAATTAGCAGCCATATATGCTTTTAGACAGGTACTTCTCCATCCTGAATTTAGCCTTCAATTCTGTTTTAAAATTTGTTTCACCCATCCTTGGAGGTTTCTAGGCCTGACTTTTTCTCCCTTTCTTCTTCCTTTTAATTTCTATAAATCAGTGCTACACAGCTGCAAAGCCTGTGATATTGGAGCCTATCATGCTGGTGGAACTTAAAGTACCAACAGAATTTCAGGGTACAGTAGCTGGTGATATTAATAAGTGAGTGCCTTTATTTTCTCCTCCTCTTTTTTACCATTGTTAAGGCAACATCATCTTATCGCTATATTTCCACAGGAGGAAAGGTGTGATTGTTGGAAATGACCAAGATGGGGATGACTCGATAATAACTGCCCATGTAAGCAAACTTATCCCCATTATCCTCTATATATTTAGAATTTGACAGGCTTGTTCCTAGATAGTGAAAGATTTGTCGAAACTCTATGATGGGATATAAATGAATGGTCGTATTTGTGTTATTTGTGGATTGTCTAACTTTGGGACAAGAAGCCGTTAAGAGACCTAATGGATTATGATGTTTTCTGTAATATGCTTTTCAGGTTCCTCTAAACAATATGTTTGGGTACTCGACATCTCTTCGTTCAATGACACAGGTCGGCTCATAGTTGAAATTCCTTACGGTAAATATTTTGTTTCTTAGTAGTTGTCACTATATGTTGCTAACCCATCTAACTGAACAGGGGAAAGGCGAATTCACAATGGAATACAAAGAACATTCGGCTGTTTCACAGGATGTGCAAACGCAATTGGTGAACACCTACAAGGCGAGCAAGGCCGCTGAATAAATCGATGGGGATTTTGTTAAAGGGGATCGATGGGGATTTTGTTAAAGTTCATGCCCCAATATTCTTTATACCAGTCATAATTTTTTCAGCTATAAGATGCTATAATGTTATTGATGATAAGTTTTGTCCAATTTTGAAGAATAATAAATTTGAATTGCAATGTGGTTGATGTGTAAATTAACCGAGTTACCGCTCAAGAAGTTAGATGCCAGATTCGTATAGCAAAAATTGTTAATTCAACACATCTATGGTTAATTCCAGGTTTTTCTGTATACTTGTACTAATTTGCAGTTGTATACTTGCAATCTTTTCGGGAGATGCTATTCAAGTTCGTATTTTCATATCTTTTCAATTCAAGCTCAATAATGTCAACCCACATAATTTAACAGTGGCATAGCACATATTGTTACTCGTGGTTTAATAGCCTAAAGCAACAAAGCTGAACGATTTTTTTTTTTTTTTTTCAAAAAATGTATTTGACAGGAATTTTCACTGACAAAAGCCTGTGGATATGTGCACTAGACAAACAAGAAAAATGGAATCAACGGAATCGTATCCTTGAAATTGTATTTGGGTATCATCTCCGGTTTGAACAGAGCTTAGTCATATAGATTTGAAGGAGCCGATTTGAGTAATCTGATCATCCTGTTGTTTCCCTAGTCCAATCATGCATTTGTACGCTCTACTCTTTTTCTGGTTTGCTGCTATCATTTGTTTTCGCATAGAAGTTATATCTTTTTCTATTGCCTCCAAGTTTTTGTTTACATGATTAATTCTAGCCCTGACTGCCAAACATTTCTCCCTCAATTCCTGTGATTTCTTGCCAGCGAGCTGCAGCAGTATGAGTTGAACAATATCAGTAAGATAAACATGGAAAAAAACACAAAAATGTCAATGTTGAATGGTAGAATACAGCTTCAGGTATTAGTATTTCACATTAATTTTCTCTTTTATTGTTTCTTTTGGTTCCAATGTGTTCCAAATCTTCCCCTTCACAGCAGCATTAGCAATCACTTTCTCCCTTGTACATTTTAACTGCTTGATCTCTTGGTGGACTTTTTGGCGCTGAATTTCATCGTTGAAGTAGCAATTACTTCTATAAGACAAGCATGAAATCTGCTTTCAAAAGTCCGAAACGATGAATTAGAGATCACATCCATAATGGTTCACACAAAAAAAAAAAAAAATTCATTATTTTTATAATTGACTAGAATTACAGAACGATTGAGCTCTTCCAGGGTCGAAAATGAGCCAATAGCTTGTTTATGTTGGCTTTTCTTGGTCTCTCTTAATAGTCGTTTCTCTTCAGCTAAACTTTTGCTTCCATGTAGCAGCCGGAAACACAAGTCCTGAAAATGAAATTTCAGAAACGATTTTTGTTTCTTGATTAAGCTTAAGCATGATATTATTATATATGCTGAAATATGAAATTGTCAGCTCTCACATTGAAATGAATCTCTTCTGCAATTAAGCCTGATTTCATAGCTGTGTTATGGTATGCTTTGTTTTTGAAACTCAGCTTGTCAAGAGCTAATTGTAAAGGTTCTACATTCTGCTTCTGATAAGCTGCATCATATTTGAGTGACCTGTACGTGTACATTAGGTCTTCCAACCTTCTAATTACTCTCTCTCGATCAAGCTGTAAACAAAAACTGATAAAAATTAGATTCTTAGCTTTTCAATGTTATTTATCAACCAGATTTCTACTAGAAAATCTGACAGATGCATTGCAAACCTTCCTTTCTTCTATTTTCATGGAAAGCTCCAGCCGTTTCTGATTCATATATTCAATGACCTTCTCAGCATGTTGAATTATACATTTGGAAGTTAAATCTTGACATGAAAAAAACTTGATAAAAACAGAATGTTCAACATTCTTTGGACTCCGCTCTGCATTGATTTTGTTCTCAACTACACCACCAAGCTTGTCGGCTGCAATGTTGCTCAAGCAAATGTTTACTTGGCACTCAGGAACCAAGCGAACTTGAGTACAAACAACATTCTCCTCCTCCATTGCCTCCTCAGGTTTCTGCTTTATCTTGATGAATAGGATACAATCTAAATTAAGTAGTTAATATCAATGGGAAAAATGGATAAGAAAATGCCTCAAAAGGAGGCAGTTTTGGAGTTTTTGCCAAAATCAAAGGGGCTAGCTATATAATCATACATACACTTCCAACCAATTAGTTGAACAGAGTTGGTCAAAGGAGCCACTTGCTCCCCACTCCAAGTAAAGTCAACCCACCCTCCTATTGCCTTGTCAAAGAATAATAAAATACATAGATTTATTATTTCTTTATATTCAAAGATGTTCATGAAATTATTATTTTATTATGAATAATTTAAAAAAATTAGGTTTTTTTCTTAATGTTAGTTGACTTCCTATGATTAACGTGAGATTGAATCATCACTGTGCAAACATATATAAATTAACCATGGAAAATGCCTTTTTTTTTTTTTGAAGTAAACTAGGATTATATTAACTTAGATCAAAATGAAGTACATCAGAAATAAAAGGAGGGGTATGAATCTAACCATTCAATGCTATTTAATTGAACACATTCATACTAATATTTTATATCACTTAATTTGGTATTATTTAATTTGTTAAATTTTATTTTTACAATTATATTGTCTAATTAGAAAAAACAATATATATTTACCAATAATATAATGGTAAATATACAAGGTATGTGAAGGAGTAATTTAGTGACTATTTCCTCTATAAGGGTATCATCAGGTGTATGATTGGAATCTTGCAGCTGTCAATTTTTGAAATTAAATTTCATATGATTTAGAAAGAGAATACCGCTTCTATTGTATATGCTATCGTATTCAAAATATTGAATCTCTCTATTAATAAAAAAAAAATCAAGTGCTACAAAATTTTGCTTCCAGCATTGGGTTAAATAACACTTCTATTAACTATAAATCTTACACATAAGCTCGGAAGTGTCATGGAAATCATAGTGATTTAATGTTTTGAGCACTTTCTGATGTTCTGCCTGTTGCAAAGACCAATTCAGACTGCCATCTCACAAAACTTTTACATATGTAGCTTTCATTAAGAAATTGAGATAAGAAGAGGTATGGTATCATTCTTTAAAGGCCGATGTGCCATTGAAATTGGAAGAAACTTAACTAGTGAAAAATACTTTGTTTGATAAGATGACACAACAAATTGTACATAGAAATTTCAAAGCAAAGAGAATTCATACAAGTATCACATCATAATTAAACTACAACAATCAATCCAGGAATTATTGTTATAGAAAAAAGTAGAATTTTATTCAAAGAATTGCATTTGGTTCTGATATCCTGGCCTCCTGGAGGGAGTAGAGCTTTGCCTTATGCATTTGATTAATAGGGAGGTGAAATGGTCGAAAACAACCCTACATCTCAAAATGCCCTTAAAAAGAAATAGCCACTAGACCACTTCCTTACTGGACGTGCCTTGTATAATTGAAGGAGCTGCTTGCATCATTTCATCCTGTTGTTTCCTTAATTTCAGTATGCATTTGTTAGCTCTATTCTTTGTTCGATTTGCTTCTCTCAGCTGTTCCTTCAAAGAAAATATATCTTTCCAAAGGGGCTCCGGGTTTTCCTCCTGCTTAAATTTACCCCTCATTGACAAATTGTTCTTCCTTAATAAATCTTGCCCTCTTTTAAGCTGCAGTAAGTCAAAAATGTCAATAACATAAACCTGAAAATATATATCTAGCCCATATCATCAGCACTTGGATTTTAGCTACCCTGATTTGATCTTTTAATGTCTGTTGTGATCCAAAGAGTCCCAAATCCTTACATTCACAACAGCATTTGCAATAGCTTTCTCTCTTGTACATTTTAACTGCCTCAACTCTTCAATGATTTTTCTGTGCTCAACTTCGTCAATGGAAATGCAGTTGTAACTTTTCGAAATAAGCTACGAAATCTGGTTTCCAAAACCCAACAAAAAAGAATAAGAGCTTAATTACACATTCATAGCAAAATCAAACATGTTAACATAATTTGATTGGCACTGGTAGGTATGTTGAGAATTAAGCTTCCCCAGCATCCAACACGAACCCGTTGTTGGGAAAATTGACAGTGTTGGCACAGCGGAATAATATTCACAGAGACAAAATAAAATTACTGCAGAAATAATCAAACAAATAAATATATGGAGGCGGTCAAACCGGCCAACAAGTGAATAAAATGGGCGGTTAAACCA
>CATIWK010684085.1:0-12057 GCA_949634005.1 Mallotus japonicus | reverse complement strand
AACCGACCTCCAAACAAATCACAAATTGTACGACTCCATTACAACCCTACTCCTAACCGTTGAGCATTGAAGGAGTGATGCTTTTGCCGGACATTCTCGTCTAAAAAAAGAAAGCTAAATAATTTATTTCATAATAAAGAAAAATACCAAATGAATTTCTAAAAAAAAAATCATACAGTATAAAGCAAGTGACGTGACGTGACGTCTATGATCCAGGGTAAATATGACGTCACAGCTGACGTGGCAAGTTAAACCAATATCTTTTTTTTTTGAAAGAAGAATTTTCCTTCTTGTGGTTGTGGACGGCCAAACCATTTTTTTTTTCTCAAAAAAAAGGGGCATAAGCTATCTATTAAAATCCAATGGTAATAAAAAGGTTATAATTCGGTCACTGTCAAGAGTTGGCAAAATAACAAAAGAAAAAGCCAATTTTAGTTTTCCTAAATTCTATTAATTAACATTAACCAGTGTTGATATTTTTATGATACTATTTCCATTTCAAGAAAAGCACATAAAAAAATGATAATATATTTATAGATATTAAATAATAATTTATTTATATTTGATGTCTAAACATTTTTTATGATATGTACTTAAAATTTAGTGTTTTAATTTTCAGTTTTGTCAAATATTTTGCAATTAATAAATTATTTATATCACATGAAAAAATATGGATATAATCTAAAATGGTTGAAAAAGAAATATAAATTAGTAATAATTATAATTAAAAGAGTATTAAAATTGTACTCACAAATTTGATGTTTTTCTTAAAAAAATAAAAATAGTTAAGTCGAATTGAATTGGATTTTTTTATGACTCATATTATACATATTAATAAATTTTAACATGAATATTATTTTTTATATTGAATCTGTTCTTAGAAAAATTCAAATATAAATGTGAATTTAATAGTATAATTGGTAAGATTAATATAGAGGTAGTTGGATTTGTATTTTTATTTATAAAATTTATGAAAATTTTGAGTTCAATAATTATAATTAGTGAATATTTTTGAATAATCAATAATAGGAAAAAAAGCCTTAAATTTAAAAAATAATAAAAGATTAGAAAAGAAAAGTCAACTTGGGTTGGATTAATAGGAGACTCACAATAATAAGCCACAAAGTACGTGATCATCCACTCCTCTTACTCTTTAGCTAAAGTATAGTCGCCAGAGTAGACCACCCGCGCAGCACCCTTAAGTTTTTTTTTTTTTAGGCGAAAAAAATATCCTAAGGGGAAAAAAATAATAATAATAAAAAAATAAAAAATAAAAATCATCCTACTTTACACATTTATGAAAAAAAAAAGAAAGAGAAGTGTATGTAATATATATAATATAATAAATAAAAATTAAGTTTTTTTATTTTATATCAATGAAAAAAATTTTATTAGATAAAAAAAATTAATTAATTAATTAATTATATCCATGAAATAATTAAATAAAAAAATATTTTATTTTAATTATATGATAAAATAATAAAAAAGATATATATTCACTTATTAGTGAAAAGTATTATATAATTCTTCTTTTATTATCACTCTCACCAAACAAGACTTTCTATTCTCTCTCTCTCTCTCTCTCTCTATCAGGTTTTCCCTCGCTTTATTTTATTTATTTATATCTTTTGTTGTGTACTTCAGTAATCTGTTTGGCTAGCGAGAAAATTTTATCAATTTTAACAGCCAAAGGTTTGCTTTACTTCTTTTCTTCTTTTGATTTTTGCTTTTTTTGACCCTTTTTTTTGTTGTTGATGTTGTTGCTGTGGATGATGATAATTGTTGTGCTACTGTTTGGTTGGATGATAGTGATTTGATGGTGATGTGTTTATGTGGATTTTAATTTTTATGGTAGTAGTATGGATCTATAGTGAAGCAGTGAAGTGTTTAATGGAATTTTGATTTAAGTGGAACTGTGTGTTTCGCAGATCTGGAAAGTTAGGGTTCGTACAATTGGGTGAAGAAAGAAAATATGCAGACGAGGTATATGGAGAGAACTAATAGTATGGCTAGGGGTAAGAGAGCTTTAGAAGGTGGTGGAGATGAGCAACAACAACCTGAGAAAAAACGCCCTGCTTTAGCTAGGTAAAATTTTCATTTCTTTTGTTCTTTTCTAGTTGTTTTATTTGTTTTGCTATTTTTATTTTTTCTAAATATTTGGTGCTAAGTTATGACTAAATAGTTCTTGAAAATGGGGTATTGCCGGGGTGAGTTTGGATTTTGTTGCTAGGTATTGCGAACTTGTTAGCACTTTTATGCATTGATTTTAGATGGGTTCTTTTTAAAATTTTTTTTTCCTACTTAGTTTCTTAACTATTTGAAGTGTCTAGAACTGTGAATCGAAAGTTGCAGTTTAAAGTATGGGTCTTGCTTTACCTGATTTTTCTGACAGAAAATTACTGTGGGTGGGTTATGTTATTAACGTTATTAACCTACTCTCATTATTGAGACAAAGTGTTTAAATGTGTCTGGATAACAGTTTTGCTTCTGTTATGGACCTGTGCTCAAGCTCAAATAAGGTCTCTTACTTTTCCTGTTAAAGAAACATGAATGAAATTCTTTTACGGGCACCTTCGTAGCTAGTAACATGAAGAGAGCCCTACTGGATAATTTGTTTTTTTAAATCTCTCTTCCTCTTCCTTACACGCACACTTTCTCTTTCTTTATAAAGTTGTAAGGGTTGCTCTTTTCTCATTAATATCATTGGCTTAGTTTATCTGTGTAAGCTGGTCCTCGCTGTTCTTTGGATATGTTGCTCGACTGTTAGAGGTCTGTAAAATGAGGTTTCATTTTTCTCTTTTTGTTTGCTTTATTTTGGTTTCTTTTACATCAACCATCACTAAATTTCCTTTTTTCCCCCCCTTTTTTTTTTTCAAGTTTTCCCTCTTTAGTCTATTTCGCTGGTTGGCTTGCTTTCTGTTAAAGAGCTAACAAGTGATATTATATGTTTGATTATTGTGAAACTGGTTTTATTTTAAGATGTTGTATAACACTATAATATCATCAGGGTTCAGAAACTGGTGTTATATAAGTTATCATATAAGATTATATTCGCTGCTTGGAATTTTGATGCATTTCAATATTCACCATGCAGTGTCATCGTAGAAGCTCTTAAGGTGGACAGTCTGCAGAGGCTCTGCTCATCTTTGGAACCTATCCTTCGTAGAGTTGTAAGAGTTTTACTTTGCTGATATACCTAATTTCTTTATGAACTGGTCAGAAATGATTTATTTCTGGGAAATTAGATAAAAGTTGAGATCTTCAGACTTGAGTTTTGGTTTTTGCTCTCGACTGAAGGAAGTAAGGATGGACTCTAAATGTCAGATGCAG
Source organism: Mallotus japonicus (assembly GCA_949634005.1). Classification (NCBI taxonomy): domain Eukaryota; kingdom Viridiplantae; phylum Streptophyta; class Magnoliopsida; order Malpighiales; family Euphorbiaceae; genus Mallotus; species Mallotus japonicus. The sequence continues at coordinate 8,727 of CATIWK010684085.1, read as the reverse complement.
TTCCTAGGAATTAACATTTTAAACGCATTAAGTACAGTTGATGTTAGTAGCAAAACACACATTTATGGTCCAAGGCATCTCGTTGCTGTCTATGAGTACTTAAGGCTAAAAGTTTCTGTTAACTTTATCTTTTAACGGGAAGTTTACGATCATAAATGTGCAGTATAGGATAAATTTCCCTCGTCAGGCAACTTTAGAGTGCAAGGCTTTAGTGGAGCAGTTTTATGAAGTTGAGAGCAAAGTGTTCTGAAGGACTTTCCACACAATACACATGAAAGGGGCTTAAGCTGGACAGCTTTATGTAACAGTGAACACTAATAATGGCAAATTTGGGGGAGTTGGGTGTAATCAAGTTGTTGACTTGTTGGGCAAAAAAGAAAGAGTGGGAGTTTTATTTTCAGTTTGTTGAGAAGGAACCTTTTTTTTTAACTCTTTTAAAAAATATATTGCTTAAACCTTTTCTTTTTTGGTATTCTTTATGCACACAGCTGTATATTAAACATATTTTGGCATTCTTATTCTATTATTACAATTTTTGTCAAACAGGTGAGTGAGGAAGTGGAACGCGCTTTAGCAAGGTTGGGCCCTCCTAGACTCAATGGAAGGTACATGATATTCTTTGATTAAAGTACAGCTTGTTGTATATTAGTTGCTTTTTTTTTTTTTTAGGTGTTTGTGGTAAGCATTTGATGGTTGAACTTGTGCATATTTATTTACATCAGCTTAATTTTGCTTAATGATAGTAAAATCGGCTGCAGGATTTCTGATCACTTATGGTCTGCTAAAATTATGTGGAAAGGAAATTCACTGAACTTGGTCATTGGCTCAGCAATTCCTTGGCCTTGGTCATAGTAGGTGGACACAGAGAAATTCTGGGAGTGTACCCCAGACGAACAGTTCCCTGTGCATTGTAATTTCTATCCCTAGGTTAACAATATCCTTATGGATTGTTTCTTAGATCTGTGATTCCCTTATTGATAAGGATAGATGGTGTCATTTGTGGTGGGGACTAGTGAGAGCGATGACTACTATTTTTTTTTTAGCCTTTGTTCGATGGACTAACAAAATTGGAAATTTAGTAACGATGTGCAACCTATGTACAAAAGCATGAATTACTCACAGGGTATGATATTTGTATCCATATGAAGCATAAAAGATGTCCCATTTACTGAAAGCGAAGAGTTTTAAGCAAGCTATTTGCGATAGGAGACTTGCTTCCAGAATAATTTAGAAGGTAGCGAGAGGGTTTAGGGAAAGAATTTTATGTAAGAAGTCACACATTATGCTCTACATGCATATAGCTTTATTTTTAAATAGGTGCACTATAGAAATACAAGTAATTCAAGTAATTATACAAGTTTAAGCACCTGTGGTGGGCGTCTTTCATGAAATTCTTTAAACCTTTAGCTGTATGCTTAATTATATGTTAATGCGGATTGTAAGTTAATTTGTAGTTTTTGAAAATTTAAAGAGTCGTTTTTTGAACATATGTGAAAGAAGTGAAACAAGGAAATGAATTTTTTTAGGGTAGATGGAGTAATGAAAGGTAGAGGTAGGCCCGGACTAACTTGGAGAAAATGGTTAAAAATGATTTATTGGCTCTAAATCTTTCCATAATTGTGAGGAATTGAGAACGAGAATCCATATAACTGACCCAATTAATTTGGGATTTGAGTTTTAGTTGAGTATTTTGACATTAATCATGTATTTTTCCCTTCTAAATATTGTCTCTAAAACTGGCCATTCTTTAACATTTTTCTCTTGATTTCTCTTTAATGACGCCTATTTTCGTTGGTACCTAATATGTGTTTCTTTGTAGCAATGGCTTATTATTTAACATGTTTATTTCAGGTCTTCCCCAAAACAAATTGAAGGTCCGGATGGAAGAAGCTTACAGCTGCAATTTAGGTCCAGGCTGTCTCTTCCTCTTTTCACAGGAGGAAAAGTAGAGGGGGAACAGGGTGCTGCAATTCACATTGTGCTGCATGATGCTAGCACTGGCCATGTTGTAACTTCTGGCCCTGAAGCCTCTGTAAAATTAGACGTTGTTGTGCTTGAAGGTGATTTTAACAATGAAGATGATGAAGACTGGACCCAAGAGGAATTTGAAAGTCATGTTGTTAAAGAACGGGAGGGAAAGAGACCACTGTTGACCGGGGATCTGCAAGTCACACTCAAGGAAGGGGTAGGAACACTTGGAGAGCTCACTTTTACTGATAACTCAAGCTGGATAAGGAGCAGGAAGTTTAGGTTGGGCTTGAAGGTTGCCTCTGGATTTTGTGAGGGCATACACATTCGTGAGGCAAAGACAGAAGCTTTCACTGTCAAAGATCACAGAGGAGAATGTAAGTTCATTTTCTGCTTATATGTTTGTTTTCATTAGGAAGATCTGGAATTAATGTTCTTTTCCTCTGACAGTATACAAGAAACACTATCCACCTGCATTGAATGATGATGTATGGAGATTGGAGAAAATTGGCAAGGATGGCTCCTTTCATAAGAAGCTAAACAAAGATGGCATTTTTACAGTCGAAGACTTCTTGCGTCTTCTGGTCAGGGATTCTCAAAAATTACGAAATGTAAGTGTGAGATCTAGTTATTGATTTGAGATGTTCCTTCTGAATTCTTAACTTCTGATATGCCATTTGTTGGATTAGATTCTGGGGTCTGGTATGTCAAACAAAATGTGGGATGCTCTTGTAGAGCATGCAAAGACTTGTGCCCTTGGTGGAAAGCTTTATGTTTATTATCCGGAAGATTCAAGGAATGTTGGTGTTGTTTTTAACAACATCTGTGAGCTAAGTGGCCTTATTTCTGGGGAACAATATTATTCAGCTGGTTCTCTTTCTGATGAGCAAAAGGTTGGTTTTATATATTCTTTTGCATATATGTTGTTGTTATTTTCCTATTCTTAAGTACTTTTAATGCCTATGGTATACGGTGCTTTATGTCTTGCACAGATTTATTGTGCTGCATTATTGTTGAGAATGAAAGCTGAAAGCAGATGAACAGTTCACATCATTTACAAACTTGAATAAAGTAAAATTGTGCTGAAGTTGTGTTTTCAAATGTCAGATCAATACATACGTACATACATACATGTATATTTTATTGAAGTATGCAATTTACATAAATATCAACCTATAATTAGTTTCAGTATTGAAGTTGTTTTCACATTATTTTTAAATATCTAGGTAATGTGCAAAAAGACTGTTTGCATGTGTAACTATATCTTTGGACAAAGGTTTATGGTTTAAAAATCTTGTATATTTATTTTCGGAGTTATGTCCAACAGTTTTAGTTTATGAAAGTTTGAAAACCTTTTCTATTTATGTCATGACATTTTTACAGTAGCAGTGGTATTGATGTTAAACATTTGTTTTTTTTAGGTATATGTTGATACATTGGTGAAAAAGGCATATGACAATTGGAATCAGGTTGTAGAGTATGATAGCAAGTCTCTTTTGAACTTCAAGCAAAGTAAGAGGCCAAGTAGTTATGGAAATGAACTTCAGATGGGCCAAATAGGTTATCCTAATGCTTTAGACCAACAAATGCAATTACCACTGCTACCAACTTCAGTTACTACTGAGCAGGCTTCTGTGCATTCAGGCCTCCAAGTTGGAGGTAAGTCCTTGTTGTCTGCATTGATATTCAACAAGAAAAAAGTATTTAATTGTGGTATTTAATTTGTAGTCTTCTCACCTTTTATTTTTCTGTCTCGTGTCAGGGTATAACAACAATATGGGAACAGGATTCTCATCCCAGTCCCAGATTGTAAATCCAAATTCGCATGCCCAGTTTGACAGCACCTCGTTCACAGCACATGATCCTTTGATCAGCAACTCTCACCAGGCTCAAAACATAAGAAATGATAATAATGTCGTTGGCCTAGCTCTCGGTCCTCCTCAGTCAACTAGCTCAGGGTTTGAAGCTGCTGGGTCTTCCATGCAGCCATCCAGTCTCAATCCTTTTGATGACTGGACCAACAACCGGGACAAGGGTGTTGATGAGTACTTCACTGAGGAGGAGATTCGCAATCGAAGTCATGAGATGCTTGAGAATGAAGAGATGCAACACTTACTTAGACTTTTTAGCATGGGAGTGCATACAAATATACCTGAAGATGGGTATTCATTCCCACCTTATATGGCATCTCCAATGCCAAACTTTGATGAGGGTAGCACACGTCCTGGTAGAGCTGTTGTGGGCTGGCTGAAGATCAAGGCAGCAATGAGATGGGGGTTCTTTATTAGAAGGAAAGCAGCCGAAAGGCGTGCACAACTTGTTGAATTGGATGATGAAGAGTAGTTAGGTTCTTGCTGTCAAAGACTATTAACAGCATCAAAAGTTATGGATTATGGAAGATGCCAAATGTAGTTTCTCAAGCCAGCAACATATTTGAGGTTCCAGGACTGCTTGATATTGTTGTTTTGGAAGTCTTAAAGGCCTCTCAAGTGCTTCTGGACCATTTTAGGTATCAGAGGATTTCTTCTTGTACAGCTATGTACAGTATGTTGTTTCTTTAGCTACTCTTCTTACTCACAAGAAGCTTCTCTCTGATTACTCTTTTTATCATTGGTTGTATTATTATAATCTGTTAAAGGAAGATCTTTCTAAGGGGTGGATTTGTCTTGAGCTGATGGCCCCTCTCGTTCATGTTGACTGATTATGGGAACCTTTCTCTAATAATGTAGGTATGACTACTGTTTCTTGTATCAGACCATGTTTGCTCTAAGTTGGTGGTACTTGAACTGGAGGCTTGTGACATAATTGTTATCTTTTTGTTTTGCTATCATTTTAGTATTTTACCTTAGTTTTAAAATAATTTTTTGAGTTCTAGATAATCTTAAGGTATACAAATGGTTATGAACATGAGAAGACTTGTAAAAGTCTCTTTTGTATTCTATAAATTGTAATGAAAGAATGTTGATACGTGCTTATGCTTAACACATGAACTTCTCTTTTCTCTGCATCTTTCAACAATTGGTATTAGAGCCCCTTGATCTCAAAAGGCCAAAAGCTCTAATAGAAACCAGAAATATACACAGCCACCCCTTCAAATGGCTTCCAAAACTTCACTCCATCTTCTTCACCAATGTTCAACAGTGAAAACTACCACATTTGGGTAAAACTTTTGATCTTTGGGATATAGTTGAAACAGACAAAGAACCTTCTCCTTTAAGGACCAATCTTACAATTGCTCAAATCCAAGAGCATAATTTGCAAATTGCAAAGAAAGACAAGGCCCTGACCATATTGCAAGAACAAGAGCCACTATGAAAATTACTACTGGTGGAGGCCAAATGCGAAATACACTATTTATAATCAGCTTCGGCACCTAAATAAAGTATGCAAGAATAATGCAAATCAGCAAGGGCAAATTGGACAATTAATTCTCGACAGCCTCAGAAGCAAGAACAACAACAGTTGGTTGTGGCTTCTTTCTACATAATAAATGCAAGACTAGAATCCTGGCTGATTGATAGTGGGTATACACATCATATGACCCATAATACCATTTTATTCAGAAAATCTGGGATACAAGCTACACTTCAAGAGTGAAAGTAGCAGATGGCAAATATATAGCAGTTAAAGGAAAGGGATATATTGAGGTCAACATTCCATCAAGTATTAAACTCATTTATGATGTATTATATGTGCTAGATGTTAATCAAATTTTGTTAAATGTTAGGAAAGTGCTAGAAAAAATTTATGACTTGCACTTCTACAGCAAATCAGGCATAATTTTTAATTCGTATGGTGAGGAATTCATCACTGTCAAAGTGCAAGAAATAAGATTTCCTTGGGATGGAAAAATTCTTATATGCAAGCATGCTCTAATGCACTTGATAAATCACATCTTTGGCACATGAGGTTTGGCCACTTCAACTTTAAATCTTTAAAGTACATGTAAAGTAGAGTTTTGATTAGAATATGTGTTCCTTGAATGTTGTTGATGATATTTGTGAAGTGCGCCAATACGATAAGCAGTCAAGGCTGCCATTTCCATAAATTCATCATGGAGAGCCACTCAAAAATTACCGCTCATTCATACTGATGTTTGTGGTCCTATGAACACAACTTTAAATGGCAACAAGTATTTCATACTCTTTATTAATGATTTTTCAAGAATGAGTTGAGTTTATTTTTGACATAGAAATCTGAAGCTTTTCAAGTATTTCAGAAGTTCAAAACTTTCATTGAAAACCAAAGTGGGTGCTCAATCAAAGTGTTAAGATTAGAAAATGACATAAAGTATACTTCAAACAACTTCAACAAGTTTTGTGAGAAGGCAGGAATCCACCACCAGCTCACTGACATATTCGCCCCAACAAAATGGGGTGAGTGAAAGGAAAAATAGAACAGTCATAGAGATGTCAAGATGTTTACTGTTCAAGGAAAAAATGCCTAAAAAATTCTAGGTTGAGGCTGTTAACACCTCAGTACACTTGTTGAACAAGCTGCCTACTAAAGCTCTAAAGGGCATGACTCTAATTGAAGCAGAGTCAAACCTTCAACTCAGCATCTTAGAGTTTTTGGTGTGTTTGCTATGCGTTGGTTCCAGAAAATAAAAGAAGTAAGCTCGACCAAAAGGCTGAAGTTGGAATTTTTCTTGGATACAACAGTGAGGCTAAAGGCTATAAAATTTATAAATTGGAGACTAAGATAGTGATGGTCAGCAGAAATGTTAAGTTCAATGAAGGTGCAACTTGGAATTGGGAAAATGAAGCTATTGAGCCCGTAAATCAGATTCAAGTTCTTCAGAATAATCATAAAAAACAAATGAGGCTTCAAGTCACTCAAATTCAAAAAATGATACTGAAGTTCCGATTAGAGGTACTAGACCTCTATGTGAAATTTATGAAAGGAGTAATGTTGCTATGATAGAGCCAATTAGTTATGAAGATGCTGCCTTATCAAAAAACTAGAGAGCTACAACGGAGGAGGAGCTGCACATGATTCAAAATGGAAGCTTGTTGATAGGCCAAAAGAAAAGAAAGTGATTGGTGTAAAATGGGTATCCAGAATCAAGCTGAATCTTGATGGTTCAGTCAACAAATATAAAGCAAGGCTTGTAGTGAAAGGCCGCTATTCTTAACAATTTGGTGTTGATTATTTTGACACCTTTCCACCTGTTACATGACTTGATACCATTAGGCTTTTAATAGCCATGTCAGCTCAAAGAGGTTGGAAAATCTTCCAACTTGATATCAAATCAACTTTTCTTAATGGCTATCTCTCTGAGGAGATTTATGAGCAGCCTCCTAGATTCATATCTTAAGGGGATGAGAACAAAGTTTATTTGTTGAAAAAGGCTCTTTATTGCTTGAAACAAGCCCCAAGAGCTTGGTACAGTAGAATTAATGACTATTTAATGTTTCAAAGCTTCACCAAGAGCACTAGTGAGCCAACTCTCAATGTGAAGAAGTCTTTTGATGATTTGTTAATTATTTCACTATATGTAGATGACTTGATGGTGACTGGTTCTCAGTCATATACAACAGTTCAAGGAGGATATACAAAGTACTTTTGAGATGATTGATCCTGGTGAAACGAATTACTTTCTTGGTATGTAGGTGCAACAAGCTCAACAAGGAGTTTTCATAAATCAAAGCTAGTATGCTAAAGAAATGTTGAAGAAATTCAACATGTTCAATTGTAAACTAGTCTCAACTCCACTGGTGTATGGTGAAAAAAATGAGCAAAGAAGATGGAGCTAAAAGGGTAGACGGAAGGTACTACAAAACCTTAATTGGATGTTTGATGTATCTAATAGCCACTAGACCTGATATTGTCTATGCTACAATTCTCTTGTCAAGATTCATGCAAAATCCAAGTGATATTCACCTCAGAGCTGCCAAAAGAATTCTAAGATATGTGAAAGGGACAATTAATTTTGGTGCTATGTTTTGCAAAGCTAATGATCTAAAGTTGAAAGGCTACATTGATAGTGATTGGGCAGGCTCTCATGATGACATGGAAAGCACATCAGGCTACTTGTTTACTTTTAATTTAGGAGTATTTAGTTGGTCTTCAAAACGTAAGATATAATAGCATAATCTACAACTGAAGCAGAATATATAGCAGATGCCAATATTATTACTCATGCAATTTGGTTGAGAAAAGTATAAATGGATTTGAATCAAGAACAAATAAAGGCAATTAAGATACTATATGACAGCCAATCCACTATTGAAATTGCTAAAGATCATATTTTTCATGGCAAGACAGAGCTTATCAAGATCAAATATAATTTCGTGAGAGAAGCGGAGAAAGAAAGAGAAGTCAGTCTTGTTTATTGCAGGTCAGAGGTTCAACTACCAGATATTTTGACAAAAGCAGTGCCTAAAGGAAGGTAGGTTTGAGTAGTTAAGAGATCTTCTTGGTATCACCAACAATTTTGTCAAGGAGGAGAATTAAAGGCTTTTGATAGAATTGTTTTCATCTTTTTGTTTTGCTGTCATTTTAGTATTTTACCTTAGTTTTAGAATAATCATTTGAGTTCTAGATAATCCAGAGTATGTTAAGGAATACAAATGGTCATGAACATGAAAAGACTCGTATGAACATGAAAATTCTCTTTTGTATTCTATAAATTGCAATGAAAGAATGTTGATATATGCTTATGCCTAACACATCAACTTTTGTTTTTTCTACATCTTCCAACAACTTGGTTATTCATAATTGTGAGTTTGCTCTTTTGTTTAACATGCTTTTCTTTCT
>CATIWK010683717.1:0-15460 GCA_949634005.1 Mallotus japonicus | reverse complement strand
AGGATGTTACATTGACTAAGCAGCTGCTCCTTCACTTGGCTTTGGAGCATTGGTTTCAACTTGTTGAAGGAGTTTTAGAATCTCCTCTTTCTTTTGAGTCAATTGTTGTATCTTGGTGTCTAGTTTTTCGAGCTTAGCCTTGAGTTTTGCAGGGTCTTTCTTATCTTCAGGATTCTTTTTCTTCTTCTCTTTTCCAGTTTCTTCTTCTTTATCCTCCTTATCTTTATTTTCTTTGTTTTTCTTCTTCTTCTCCTTCTTATCTTTGCATTTCTCTTCTCCATCCTTTTCCTTTTTGTTTTCAGCCTCCTCTTTCTTCTCAGGATTCTCCTTCTTTTCAGCTCTGTGATCCCCATTTTTCTCTGCGTCTGCTGTCTCTCCCATTTAGTCTGAAAACAAAACATATATGTTATTATTGACTAATTTTCTTGAGAAATTTTTCTTTCAGTACATAAAAATGGGAAATGATAAGTCAAAGGTTTAGGGGTCAGATGACAACTTCCTTCATGATATTAAAAGGTTATCGGTTCAATCTCTAACTATCGCAGGGTGAAATCTCTCTACCAAGTTAAAAAAAAAAAAAAAATTATAACAAATATAAGCATGCCATTAATGTCTGTTGAAACAGGGTAGCCTATTTGACCAAGTTTAGAATATAGAAAAACATGCCATATTGCATTATTTTAATTTGTGAAAGAAAAAAAACCAAGATTTCTATTAGTTTTGCTATTTGTTATTCTTGAATTTATCTATTAGAAATCTGTCCAACTGAAAAAAAGAAAAAGAAAAAGCAATGGAATGGCCACAATTTAAAATGGTGTGCAGTTGTTTACAAACTCTTAATGCAGCTAGCTACAATGTGAGAAATTGAAAATTATAAAGCCAACAAACCTAGAGTTTTCAGTTGTTTACAGGCGACCTCTTCTTGTGTTGTTTTTTCTTTTGTACAAATAGTAGTCAATTAGATTTGTGTCTTTTGGTTGCCCCTTTTATACTCTACTGTTGACCTTATTTTGCTATTCTAAATTTGTAATGGGCTGCATTTTTTTATGGCGAGATTTCTGAATACCCACCAAAATATTGTCATTTTTCTCGTCAATCCAAATGATTTAGTCTAATGGCACCACCAACTCTTCATGCTTCGCCACAATGTACTTTTAAGGACAATATTTCATGCACATATTTACCTCTTTTTCTTTGCCTATAGTTGCAAGAGTGGGTGGAGTTCATATGGGAATAGTTCATCCTGTAGGGGAACCTAAACGCATAGCAATAATTTCACCATATGTGGTCTTGTTATGAATGGAATGGAATCAATTAATGAAATCATGGTTTATGAGGAAATGGGTCAAATAGTATTGAATCATGATTTAAGATGTGATTGTAATTCTACTTAAATCATGACCGGAAGGTAATTAATTAGAAAGAGATTAAAAAAAGAAAAAAAAAATTAGTGTTGACGTTATAAGATAAATAGTTCTTCTCATGATTATACTATAGCATCATTGTTTATGGCTATGCTATCTCAATCAAGCTAGGCAAAAAAGTCTACACATTGGATTAACACAATTTACAATTTATAGATGAAGAGTGTAACATACTGTAAAAATAAATGAGAATTGCCATTGGGATGTCTCTGCAATTTTTGGAATTTGGAAACTGCAAATTATAGAAATGAAAGCCATATATATATATATATATATATGTATTTTTTTATGTGAAGGGAGGGGAGGGGTGGGGTTATCTGTTGCCAGGTGAGCCCCATAATAAGTATAAAGTGTAAAAGCCTTATTTTGAAAATCTAGGCTCAGCATGCATCCCAAGTTGAAAGGCCTTTTTTCTTCAGCTGTAGCAGCAGCAGCAGGTGGAATTATTTTGGTGCATGGCCTAGTGCCAGTGTGAGTGGGAATGCAGCCCTATATGTTGTCCTTAAAGTCAAATCTTATTGAAAATTACGTCCCAAAGCTGCCAATTGCCAACCTTGCATCTTGACCCCTAAGATTTCATGTCGACCCTTTTTGTTTGTACACTGCTCTATAACAATGTCACACACCACCAATACAATATATGAAAGGGAAATAAATAAATAAATAAATAAAAATGTTGAAATGCAGCTTTATATGTTAGAAAGCAAATCAATGTTCAGACTTTCTGCGACACCATTGCAACACAAATCCTCCTCTCCCTCTCTAAATTCTCCTCTCTCTTATTTCAACTCTTTTTTTTAAACCTTTAATCACATCAATTCAATTAGCAACAAAAATAAACAATAATAATAGTAAATGATACATATTAAGCCAACTTCCCACTTTTCACAACCCCACTGTTATTGGTGACATCAATTTCCTTTTTTCTTTTTAAACCCAAAATGGCTCTTCCCCACCACCCAAAATTTTTTTTTTATCTTTCTACTACCTATTACTATATATTTTTACTCTACCAAGTCTACATTAACCGGTCCGATAAGCTTGGAAGCCGCCGGAAGAAGTTCAAACTGGCCGGTGGCATGGGGTCCCTAAACATTGGGTGCCTCAAATAATAGAATCCTAAGGCTACAGCAACCATTTTTGGTGGAACCACATAAAGAATTATGGTTATAACCAAACACACCCCTATGAATAACTTTGTGGCCCGTGGATCCCTCCAACTCACTAAAGCTTGAACCCGCTCACCTTGGGTTGCAAAATCACCCAAAACTGTTTGCACCCGGCCAGCCAATATCCGTAACCTGTCATACCGTGCCCGAATTATTTCAGGTGGGTTTGAGCTTGGGATTGTATCAAATTCCTCATCTAGCTCATCCGGATCAACCGTTTCTGCTTGAGATAACCGTATATCCATACCTGCTGGTATTTTAGGCCTGAACCTATAGTACCACACGCCAATCAAGAATACGTATAAAAATCCTGTAGGAACAACCAAATCCGGATACCAAACGAGTACCAAATACAAAACATGAACCAATACTGTTGTAATCGGGTTTTTCCATCTTCGAATATCATGCAGCCATTTCGCCAACCCAATAGCCCATGCCAGAACAGCTACAATCCGAAACCAATTAGCTTTACTCTTTCTCATGCTCCAAGTATGAGAATCTGCATCCAACATATAGTGAACCACCTCAGGACCCAAAGGCGGTTCGGAGCGTGCAAGCCACGAAGCAACCATTTTAGTAGCAGCCCCACGCAATGCCTCTTGTTGTGCAACTCCAAGTGGGCGGAGATAGTGCATTCTAGGAAGCAAAGGTTGACCGTATGCTGCACAAGTTTCCGGTAATAAACTCGGGCATGCGAATCGAACAGCTACTTCAATCTCGCCCATTTTTTTCAATCCAGATGTTAGTAAAACCAGTAGAGGGTATGAATTTGTGTACACCTTGTTGCTCTCAAGCGTAGATACACGTATCCGTACTTTTCCTATACGACTATCTAGCTTCTCTTCCGATGGGTCATTGAACATGCGCCAGTTGTCAAATACACCAATGGTCAAAACAGTGCAAGGATCATAGACCTGCCACGTGTACTGCTCATTCCAACGTGGATCAAAACTGTCCGTGATGGTTCTGGTGCGGACCCACTTTTTGCCGTATTTAGCTACACAGTAAGCATCTGTGGACCCCTTTACTCCACCTTTGTTTTTCATGGGAAGTAAGCCGCGAGCGCCGAGAATTCCTAGCTCCAAAATCCCTATAGCTGGCTTCCAGAGCTGCTTAGCAGTTGGTCTAAAGTCACTGCACACGTGCGCCGCTTCATCTAGCACGTGATACCCTCCTTCCAAGCAAAGACGGAGGTGGATTCTGCCATGGTAGAATCCAGCTCCAGTAGCTCCTTCCAACGGGAACCATTTCGATGCCACATGGCGCTCGTCAATTCGTTGCTCAATTGAGCTCACCGGAATTATCATATGCCCGAGTGACATTGCCTCCTTGTTTGTACGGTCTTCAACGACCAAAATAAAGGAATCCTCCAGTGGTTCACCAGCGACGAAAATTAAATCCTCGTGCCAGTGAAATGACGTAGTGTGATTGTTCATGGAGCCTCGCCTGCTTCTTACCGATTGGAATCCAAGATGAGCTTTGACCCGAACCTCTGGTGCAGTTAATGGCGGTAAATTTGCAGCAATTTGGAGATCTTGCGCTTCAATAACTGTCACTCTCAAATACCATAGTTTTGGCGATTGATAAACCTTCGACCGCGTGTGCGCCACGTACGGTGCATCAGAGCTCCATGCCTCCGCAAACGCGTCGTCGTTTTGAGTTCCAATCCAAACAGAGAGCTGTATATCACCGTACACTCTACTTGAGTTCGGGTCAGCACCGCTCTCTAATCGGTACCATTGGGGTGCCAATGGACTATCCGGGGGGTCACGAACTGGAACGTCAGACAGATCAAAGCAAACGCCACCGAGAAACTGCTCCGTTGAATCCCAAACAGAGATCTCCAAAGTTGAACCTGCTGAGTCAAGCCCGTTGTGTCGTAGTGCAAACACCTGATTCCATTCTGGAGAAGCGGTTGGCTCACAGAGACGGTGTATCGCCGCTTTAGATCTTACAGAATGACTGGAACATCTGATCTTGACGAATGGACTATCATTGGATGATAAACCACGAGCCTTCAATATTTTAATAAACAAATACTGCATTGGTTCAACCAAATCGTACGGATGAACTCTCTCGTTTTCATCGCTGAACTTTTTAGAAATAACCTTCGGAGAAAATTCTCCATTTGGGCGCCGAGACAGTCTGATCCTCTCTCCAACGCCGACGGCAACTCTTGCGCTCTGCATCTTTCTTACCTCGTACTCCACATCAGGAGGCGGCCGCATAGCCGGCTCCGGAACCGGAACAGGTGCTGGTTCCGATGAGTGGACATGGACCATAGGAGGAGGAGATTCGCCGATGACAACAACAGGAGGAAACTGATGATGATGATCAGGAAAACGACGACTATGAGAAATATTGTCAGGATGATGTGGAACCTCAAAAGCTCTCCCTTCTTCCACTCCAACAACCCCAGGTGATTTAGGCTGCGGTTCTTGTTGCGGAGGTTGCTGAGATGCATCAGGAGGAGGGGATTGCTGCTGCGGTTGATCATCAACTAGTTCATCATCGTAATAAATCTTCAACCCCAAATCACCTCTAATCCAGCTAAACACACTCTTTTTCTCAAGAGAGAAGTAGATGAGTGCTTCTTGTCCTCTCCTCGCAAACTGAGAACCATACACTTTAACCCTTCCTAAGAAGTGATTTTTCCGGCCACTGCCATTGCCGAACTTCTTATCATTAAAGACTTCAACCTCGAGCTCTTCCAACTCCATGTTATCAGGATCAGAGACGATAAATTCGAGCGCCTCGTTCCATTCTGGATTGAGGTTACGGTACACTGTTGAAGTCCGCTTCTTCTGGCCATCGAATTCAGCGATGACATATGGACTGGAGCTTCCTTGGCCGTCTTTAGGGAGGAGGTCTCGCGCATTGACTACTTCAACAATTAGCTTGCGGATAATATTGGTTCTAGGCTGTGGCGGTGGTGGTTCAGACGGCGTCGTCATGGTCTCATTTTTTAAAATTTTTGGGTATGGAGACAAAATACAGTAGTAAAGTGAACAGAGAAAAAAAATAGACTGACAGACGCAGAGAAGAGAAAAGAGCAATGAAGGCGGTGATGGCGGAGTGAGTGAGAGTAGCTTGGACTTGCTTTTGAGGTGAGCCTTTTTTTTTTTTTTTTTAATTATTATTATTTTGAGGGAAGGGAATGTTTGAAGAGGGAGGGGAAAAAAAAAAAAAAAAAGGTAAGATGTTTGCTGTGATGGTGGGAAATAAGATTCCATTCCATTCTCTATCCCGAAGGATGTTTTTGTTTTGTTTTCCCTCCCTCCTTTTCCTTTAAGACTTCGTTATCCACCTCATTTGCTTTTGTTTTATTTTATTCTCTGATTTTTTTTAATTTAATTTTTTTTTTGGGTAGGCGTATCAGCTAAAGAGGAAGAAACTTTCTACACTTGTGACACCCAAATCATGATCAATATTTCCTCAATTTGGTAGTTTGAGTTTGAGTTTAGCTTAGTCAAATTTCCTTTATTTTTTTATGAGTTGGTTACCCATCAATGCTGATATCTCATGCCTTAGTTTGCAGCTTCTGTGTTAACTGGCTATTGGGGAAATTACATTGGTAGGGTAAGCTCCACGAGAGAACTACAGCACCACTACTGACAGTCATATCATACTCATACACCACGAACTGAGATGCTTCTGTAAGGCATATGATTCCATCGTCCAACTACAGCCCTCCCCTTTTCGTCAAAAGCACCCCCATTTTGAATAAAGTTGTTGTCAAAAACACCTTTGTTCCTCATTGGAGACCCCTTTTATTCCTCTCTTCCATGGATCATTTTGTCAAACAGTCTTAAAAAGACCAAATTCCTTCCCTTTTTTTTATTTTTGCATCACTCGATCCCAATCACAAATTGTGTTCTTCAAGTTATAATTAGCTTCTGTCTAATTTCCTTTTTTTTTTTTTATTGTTTTCACTTCCAATCTATTTACAGAACAACTTTTAAGAACATTGCTAATTATCTATACTTCTCTAGAAAAAATCTCTCTTTCAAAGATAGTGGTATCAACTTGCATATTGATCTCAAATTGGATAACAAAGAGGTAATGTAGACAAGTAGAAAGCAAGTAAAATTCGACCCTCCAGTTGGTTTCCTCAACTACAAATGTATGTAAAAAAATCAACATCTACTAATAAACTTCACAAAAAAATAATATAACAGAATATGTTTACTACTTCACCAACTACATGTGAATTCCTGATTGTTGCTTTAATGACCAAAATGTTATGGAACATCTAATTTTATCTGAAATTGAATCCCCTTCAGCCACTCGTTTTCTCTCAACTTCAGTCACTGTTTATCGTCTTCTACAGCCACTGGGTTTGAATGGTTTTTTGGCCATAAAAATCATTCAAATACCAGATTTTTTTTTTTGTCTTTTGTGTATAAATAAACTTGATATGATTTAAAAACTCAAGTTTGTGTGGGTATATCCCCTTTATATGTAATATTTTGTTGATATTATGATTATATCTTGGTGATATTTTGGTTTTTCTGGATCAAAATTGAAGAAAATATTTAAAAGATCCAGATCTGTTCCATCTCAAGTTTGATGATGTGTTTTTCAACTTCAGATCATCTGAGAAGTAGTTGTCTAAAACAAGGATTGCTAGTGCCAGAAGTTAAGAAGGAGGAAGCTGCCATCTATCATGGAGTTGACGGGGTCGGATGAACATGTGGTCAATCTTGATGATGTTTCTGATATTTTACTTTGATATTAGTCATGTCATGTAAATTACTCTTACCCATATTGTTTATGTAAGAGTAAATCCTATAAATTTTTATCTTCTCGCATTCATATTTGTGATAGTGATTCTGATCTCAGTCTCTTTGAGACTATTTATTCTTATTTCTGCCTTTGAGGCTTAATGGATCAATTGTTATTCGAAAAAAAAATTGAATCCCCTTTATAATAATGCAAAAAAAATCTAATAAGTGTGATAAATTGGAGAGAGACATTTTCATGGTATGATTTATTGATGACATACTTTGGTTTGCCAATTTTTTTTCTTCCTTCTTTATAGTTTACTATTTGTCCAAAGCCAATTCTACTCTCCTATGCATAATCCAATAAGCTTCTAAAGTCACCTGAAGCTGATTTCATTACACACAAGGACATGACTTGGAAGATTAATTAAAAAAAAAGAAAATTTCTGATGACATTGGCTTCCATTTTTCTGGTTCACTGTCTTTAAAAATCTATATTTTTTCCTAAAAACATGCTTACTTGTTGTTTATACTCTTAACTTTTTGGCACGCATGTCAAAGAAGCTTCTTCCTCCAAAGTTTTGTGTTTAGCCTTTATTTATTTAGAAATGGTGGACTGCTCGTGGAATCTGATCCCAAAAACATCAGCAAAAGAAAAAAAAAAGGTTAAAATTTGAGGAGATGCTGCTGTTCTGGCTATGCCATATTTTGGTGAGCGGTTAGGATGTGATATGAGAGATCAAAGCTTATTCTACACCCAAGAATATTAGCTGAAGCAAGAAAAGCCCATGTACACACACACACACGTACATATGCTTTTATTTTTTTGAATGTCCCACTAGTCCTTGTGCTATTCAGGGCTTAAAAAGCCATCCTTAAGGCTCCCTTCCCTTTGTTTCCAAAAAAATATTCTATTTTTGTAAAAAAGTTTTTTTTTTTTCAATATTTGATGTGAATTATTGAAGGATTTTATTGTTCTTTTGATAAAAATCTATATTTTTAAAATGTCTAACTTATTTAATATTATATTTTTAATTAAGTTATTTTTTTGAAAGAAATTATTAATTTATTAAAATAGAACAAGGTTACATTAAAAAAAGTTTAAAAATTTTTCAGTGCCAACTGTGATCGGTTGTGGTTAATAGTGATCGAAAATTACCAGAATTTATTGTCTAATTATTTTTATATTATTTAGTATTTATTTATAAAATTTAACAAATTTTACATTTATGATAGATTTTCATATTTTCATAAAATAATTTTCTATTTTAAAACAAAAGTCATTTTCTGAAAAATATTTGTGGACTGAAATATATATATATATATAGAACACCAAATATCACTACATATTTTTTTGATAAAATATATATTTTGCGGAAACAATCAATTTGAGTAACAAATTATAATGAAAAAAGTTAGACAGTAATTTTTTTTTTTTATTGTTAAACAGATTAATATGATAATATCTCGCAATCTAGGTTTGCACTTGCCAATGCATTTTGAATATTCATTAATAACAATTTGAGTCAATTCAATTCGAGCATAAAACACATTTAATCTAATGATTTAAACATATAGTGGATTCAATGACTTAAAATCAATCAAAGTCCATGCTACATGTGCTCTTTTTGACCGACTAGATTAGTTCTTATTAGCTGTAAAAGTATGTTTTCAAAATTAAATAGGCAAAATTCATTATAAAACCTATGAATTTATTGGGTTTATTCTATTGAGCCCTTATCCTTTTATTGCATTCTATTGAATCATTATGTTTTTATTTAAATAGCTATTGAGGACTTTCTTAACAGTTTCAATAGACGATGTTAAGTATTATTTGACAAAAAAAAAAGACGATGTTAAGTATTGCATATAAAAATAAGGCAAAATCCATTATGAAGTCCCTGAGCTTATTAGGTTTATTCTATTGAATCATTATCCTTTTTCATTGTATTATATTGAGCCCCTATACTTTTATTTAAATTTTTTATGATATTATTTTTATATGCAATACTTAACACCAGTAGTGGGTCTGTGAAATTGGTACTCAATAGCTACATAAATAAAAACATAGGGGTTCAATAGAATGCAATAAAATGATTGAGGTTCAATAGAATAGACCATTATAATTTAGGGGCTTGGTAATGGATTTTGCCAATTAAATATTAATTACCCACCATGTTCTATATACATTAACTATCAAACACCATATTACCTTTCCCAAATTTATATATTACTTAGAAGCACAAATAAATTTTATACTTCATCAAAATAAAAAAAAAATTAAAATTCTATTATATAAATTAGAAGAATCTAGTTATACCATTCAAATTTTAAAATTAATTTTCTTTTTGCCTTAAGTAATTTATTAAGTAATGGTGTTTTCTACGGTTACTTTGTTTCAAAACAAAGTAACTTACTTTGTTCGTGAAAAATTATCAAAATTTACTAAAAATTTATAAATTTTATTTTAATTTTTGTGAAATAATAATATTTTTTCACAAATTTAAGAATTAATTTTTTTTTGTTATAACTTGATATATTTTTGTGTTAAATTATTACTTTGTATAAAATTCAATCATTTTTTATGGATTTAGTTGTTGTGATTGTTGAATTTTTTTTTATAATAATTATTGCCGCTTTATCAATTGAAACTATCTTTTTAGATTGGTATTTATTGAAGAAAAAATCTTAATTTAGAAATTTTTTTTTATTCATAACAAATATGAAAAGATTATTTTTTTTTGTGAAATAACATTATATTTCCTAAGTGTAAGAATTAATATTTTTTATTATACCTTGATATATTTTCATAAAATATTACTACTTTTCGTTAATTTAAAATAATTTTATGTAAAATTTGTTAAAATAATTTCAATTTATATAGTTAAAAAATTATAAAAATTAATTTAATAAAAAGTGGTTTATTTTTTTACAGTGCAACTATTTTATGTAAATATATCAAGTTATAATGGAAAAATACTTTAATTTTTATATTTATAGAAAATGATGTTATTTTACAAAAAAAAATATAATAGTTTTCACATTTTTCGTAAATTTAAATAAATTTTCTTAAACAAAGTATATTTATTTGTTTAAAAAAAATGTAAGTGTAGAAAGCACTTTAAGTAATAATCATTAGTTTAATAGCTAGAAGTTTAGATTTTTTAAATAAAATATTAAATTCAAATTTTATATATGAATTGTTTGTCTCTTTATGGAGTCTTTTTAACTTGAACTTCAGAATAGTCAGATTTTTTGTAACTGTCGAGTAAAAAACAACAAGCAAAAATTATTAAATAATTTTGCAGGAGAAATTGGATAGATGAGAATTTTGTGGGTATACAATTGCACAATTACTTTATACATATACAGAGAAGCTAAATTCACAGTTGGGAGTTATCAAGAATTGACAGAATAGAAACAACTCCCTCTTTCTTTCTTTCATTCTTGCTGATGAACAGAATCAATTTTACGAGACACTAACATCCCCAACCAAAATGCCAGCGCAGCTGTAAGCAGAATCTGTTTGTTTTTACACATCAACTTCGTCGCCCTTTCTAACAGCGAACACTCTCGTCCCCATTTCTCTATAACCTCTTTATTAAAGCCATCAACAGAGGAACCTTTGTTGCTCTCTTCCTTATTCTTGTTCTGTTCTTGATCATCACTTTCCTTTGACCTCTCATGTTCGCTGGAGGTCTCCTCCTCTGTTTGTTCTATGTCATTTTTCCTGACGCCTTCATCATTTTTTGTCTCATTCTTGGGTTCTGTCTTCTCTACTTGTGGCTTCTTTGGCAGAGTTACATACAGAATTTCACCATCAAATTTTCCAGCGATCATGTCAACATCTGAGTTTGCTGGAGCTTTGAATGTTTTCTCAAAATATATACATTTGTCGTTGTTCACTAGCCTTTCTCCACTGATCGTAATTTGGCCTGACTTATCAACTTGAAGCTTCACTTCTTCCTTTTTAAAATCTAATTAAGAAGTTAATTAACAAAGATTAATGTATATGCTTTTTAGTTAGTATCATTATGTTTGCAACTTCCAAGGGCAAATTTTCTATTTATTATACAGTATCATATGAAAAATTGTACGCTAATTCATTTAAATTTAAGATGAACGACGGTTTCCTATCATTCCTGATCAGTTCAGAAAAAAGTTAATGAAATCATTTTCATATAGTCTACAAATTGCCTAATCCATGAATAAATATACTTGAAAGACTAGATAAAAAAAAATTAAATGATGATAGCAATGTAATATAGTTAACTAATACCAGGAAGATCAACAAGTAGAAAATGGCAATCCGAGTCCTCTGTCCAGGCTGCAGAAGGAACAAATTCTTGAACTACATGGTCTCGAGAGCGGGTCTTTCCTACAGCCCCTTCTCTTTTTCCTCTAACATATGCCATTGTTGAGCCTTGTTACAAGAAATTAATGATCTCAATGTTTGCAAAGAGATGCTATGTTCGTTACTAGATTGGTCAGTATTATTCTCTATGAAGATAAAAAAAAATGGTTGCAATCCTCCATATATAGATGATTGTATATTAAATTATTGCTGGTTTTACGTTAGATTGTATAAAGATATGGAACGTTCATACAGCTTTTCTTGTGAAAATCATGCAATGTTTATTCCAAACTTTTCCTGTTGAAAGAGTTCAAGTTTAGATGGTATGCCATAAGAATTAATAGTTTCTATGGAGGAAAGAAAGAGATTATTCTTTGCTTTACTTGTGTACGAAAATCCTTTTTACATGCTTATAAACATAAATTTATCCATGAATAAAGATAAATATATATTTTGGAGGTCCATGGCTTGAAACAAAGTATCAACTATGAAATAATTGTGCGTTAAAAAAAAAATAATAATGAAATAATTGGTGATACATGTCATGTCGCAACATGTAGTAGAAAAATGACAATTTATTATTTGGATCATGATACGCACGGATAGCCCAAATTTCCCTTTTGCCTTTTTTTTTTTTTTTGAAAATTTAATTTTTTAATTTTTTATTTTTGAAATCTAAAATTTAGGTTGCACACGGGTGAACCCGTCGTATAAGAATTTAAACACTCGTAACTTGTAAATTTTTTTTAATAATTAAATGGAAAAAAATCTTTTTATTTCAAATTTCTTTTTTTTTAATTTCAATTTTTTGGTAAATTTTTTTTTTAAATCTAAAATCTAAGTTGTACACGAGTGAACCCATCGTGTAAGGATTTAAATATCCATAATTTGTAATTTTTTTTAATAATGAAAAAAAAAAGCAAAAAGGGGCATTTTGATAATTGTGTCGCTAGCAGCAACACGCAAATCTTTATTCTTATTATTTTACACTTTTACCTTTATTGTTTTTTTAGTGCTCTCAAAGGTAAATTATGTAGTGTCATGATGATATGGTGTCATCACATATAATAACCATTGGAATTATAAAATCTATTTAGGGCCGTTGATTAAAAATCTACAACCTAAAAAATATTATTTTTTTTTCCTACAGGTTAAAAAGAAAGCATGTTTTAACTTTTAAAAAATAAAATTCCCCGATTCAAAGTTATAAGAACCATGAATTTCCCCACAAAAACCACGCCCAACAAAAATTCTCAGCTATAAAAAAAAGGGAAGTTTTCACAAATAACCTAAAAAGTAAAAAATATATCAAAAATGTCATTGACTTTTTATTTTTTCAAAATTATTTTTCCAAACAAATAGCAATCAATTTTTTTTTTTGAAATTTCTATCATTCAAATGTCAAATCACTAAAAATTTTGTAATCTAAAGAAAGATTTTTAATTTTAATTTCAATTTGTTTTAATTTCTTCTACTGCTGGCGATGTTGGTGGTGTGTCTAGGTTGAGATCTTCTACGGTGAAGAAACTTCCCGAGCCTCTTCGCCAGTGAAATCCAAGTCAGAAAGGCAGCAGAGGAGTATGGTTGCTTTGAGGTTTTGTTCAATAATGTTCCTAACGAACTTGAAAGACGATGGATGAAGAGATTTTTGATGGTTCTCTGTGAATTCCAAATATTTGTTTTGTGAAGTACTTCTTGTTTTCTTTTTGGGTTCGTGGCCCTTTTTAAGTTTATGATTTTAGTTTTCCAGGGTAAATTGTACCAATAGTCACCAAACTTTACTTGTAATTTCAATTTGGTTATAAAACTTTAATTTATGACTTTTTGGTCATCAAACTTTAGTTTTTGTTTCAAACGTAGTCACTTTTAAAAATTTTAATCCTTAGGGTTATACAATATTACCATTTTAGTCCAAAAGATTATTTCCTTGCAAATAAGTCCATAGGCTCTAAAAGATAAAAAAATAAAGTAAAAAATATATTTTTGTTTTCTCTATGTCTTCCATTGTAAACTTTCTTGTTCATTATTTGTGTTTATTTAGCTGGTTTAATACTAACAGTTTGAGAGTTTTAAGACAAGAATTATTCGTCGCAGAACAGGAAGCAGTTAATATTCACCAAGAATATCATAATCAATATACTGTGACTTTGTTAGATAAATGGGAAATCGAACAGAGAGTTCCGATTCCAATAATCCATCAGGATCACAACAATTGAGCACTTTTTTAAAAAATTTTAATACGAACTGTACAATAAATTAAAATTTAATAAGTTTTTTTTTGTGTGAAACATAGTATTTTTAGAATTTTTTTTGAATACGGAGAAAGAAGGTAAGAATTAAATGGACTATTGTCACTATAATATTTAACATTTATCACCGTATTTTATAAAAAATTAAATATTTATAATTTGTCATAAGTTTAGTTTATAATTTGAATTTTAAATTACTGTTTAAAAAAAATTTATTGTACATTTCATATTAAATTTAAAAAAAATGTTCAATTGTTACAATCTTGATGGATTATTGGAATCCGAACACTCTGTTCGATTTTCCATTTATCTAGCAAAGTCACAGTATATTGATTATGATATTCTTGGTGAATATTAACCGCTTCATGTCCTGCGATGAATAATTCTATCTTAAAACTCTCAAACTGTTAGTATTAAACCAGTCAAATAAACACAAATAATGAACAAGACTGTTAATAATGGAAGGCATAGAGAAAAAAATATATATATATTTTTATTTTATTTTTTATCTTTAGAACTTATGGACTTATTTGCAAGGAAATAATTTTTTGGATTGAAATGGTAATATTATATAACTATAAGGATTAAAATTTTTAAAAGTGACCACGTTTGAAATAAAAACTAAAGTTTGGTGATCAAAAAGTCATAAATTAAAGTTTTATAACCAATTTGAAATTACAAATAAAGTTTGGTGACTATTCAAACAATTTACCCTAGTTTTCCAACTAACTCATTTGTGGGGTAAATGCCACCAATGGTACCAAAACTTTGCACTTAATTACAAAATGGTATCATAGTTTCAATTTGTATCTTTTCGATCCCTTAACTTTAATTTTAGTTTCACCGAGAGGTCCCCAACTAAAAACAGGCCAATTTTGATGACGTGGCCACTGGAATTGCCACGTCAGTAGCCACATCAGCCGCCACATCAACAGCCACGTCAGCAATTAAAAACAAAAGTAAAAAAAAAAGTTATGGCACCATTTTGTAATCTAATGCAAAGTTTTGGTACCATTTATAAAACTTACTTTATTATTAATAGTATTATTCTTAAGAAATTTATTTTATTTAATTATCAATTTTTCTAAATTAATTAGAATTAAAAATAAAAATTTAAATTAAATTAAATTATTATTATTATATACATTAGAATTTTAATATTACATATCTTACTATTTAATATTAAATATTTTAATTTGCAATTTAATTTGATTTTTTATTTTAATTGAATTATTTTAAATTATAATTTCTTTTGGAAATATATTAAGTTAATATCAATTTGTTATATAAATAAATAACAGTGTTATTATTTTTAAAACTTTTTTTTAATAATAATAATATGTTTAATTGTTTATTTACAAAAAACCGAACTGAATTTTGTAACTATTTTAGTACGGTACTGGATATTTACAAAAAACCGAACCAAGAACCGTACCAAACCAAAAACCGAATATAGTACCGAATATTAATAATAATATATATGTATGAATAAATAGTAGTGAACTTAATTATATATTGTCATTAAATTGTTAAGCAATAT
>CATIWK010683562.1:0-21666 GCA_949634005.1 Mallotus japonicus | reverse complement strand
AATAGTGATTAATAAAGTAATTTTAAATGAACACAAGACTAGAGAAGTTGGTATTCCGTATCCAGAATTCCTGGTTGTGGTGCAACTTGTTTAGAGAATCGAGTTACCACCATTCATTGATTTGTCCCAATTATTACCCTGGGTGGCGACTCCGCATCTCCACACCATGTCTTTGTGACAATGGTAGTGTGTTCTCTCGAGCCATGAGCTCAAAAAGTGTCACGGTTGCAAGAAACTTGGGTGCACGCTAAACCCCGCCGTCTACACTTCCCATAGCTGAATCATAGAAAAGTGTCAGTAGTTTATGCTTTAAGTTGGCATCAACATACTTGGAATGAGGAGTAGAGTTTTGTTCTTTTACTGAAATAATAACTTATAGGGATAAGTACAATTTTGATCCCTGTGGTTTTGCATTTTAACAAGATTAGTCCTGTGGTTTTTTTTTTAAGTGCCATGTGTTTTACATTTTTTACACTTTAGTACCCTTTTAACTAATATCATCATTATTTTATGATAAAATATTAATATAATATTAATTTTCAATGATAAATTTATTCTATGTATAATTTACGATCAATTAAACCAATTGGTTATTTTTAAAAATATTGTAAATTTATTTTAAAAATCATTTCTTTTTATTCATAATTAAATTAAAAATACATCTAAATTTAATTTTTTGTGATTTTATTATAGTTAGTTTAATAATATATTACTCATTATATGATTTTAGCATTAAAAATGCATATTATTTTTACATTAAAGCACATATTTTAAACAATATTTGTTAGAAAGGTACTAAAGTGTAAAACAATGTGAAATACGTGGTACTTAAAAACCAAAAAAATAACACAGGACTGGTTTTGTCAAAAGGCAAAACCATAGGGATCAAAATTGTACTTATCCCTAACTTATAAAGAGGCAGTAGTTTTCTAAGTTTCCTCAATCACTTGTAACAGTTCAGAAGGTAAAATAACGGAGGTCAAGGTGAAGACTTCTGATTCAGGAAGTCTTGATAGGGCATCGACTGCAAGATTCTCCTTCCCCTTTTCTATACCAAATTTCATAGTCATACTGCATAAGTTTAGCTACCCATGCCTACTTTGAGGGTGTTATAACTCTCTACTTTAATAGATGCTTTAAACTTTGGTGGTCAGTCTTGATGATGAAATGATGATTAGCTAGATAAGGTTCCCATTTCTTTATAGCAAATAGAATAGTCAACATTTTCTTCTCATCTATTGAGAGTAGTTGATTTCGCAGTGATAGAGCCTTACTGATGAATGCCATTGGGTGCCGTTTCTACATAAGCAATTACCCAACACCTGACCCAGAAGCATCCATTTAAATTAAGAATTCTTAACTAAAGTCAGGTTAGGATAGAACATGTGTTGCTACCATGGCCTTTTTAAGTTGATTAAATGCAGCTTGACCTTCATTTCCCCACTAAAAAGCATCCTTCTTGAGGAGTTCAGTCAAAAGTTTGGCAATCTGTCCATAGCCCTTAAAAAATCTTCGATAATACCTTGTTAATTAATATTCTTTAGAGCTGGCCATTGTTTCACTACCTGAATCTTCTGTGGATCAATCATTACTCTTGTTGGTGTAATTATATGCCCAAGATACTCAATTTGTGTACTTCCAAATGAGCATTTACTCTTCTTAGCAAAAAGAATGTTGGCCCTTAATACATCAAAAACTAACTTCAAGTGCTATGAATGCTCTTTTTTACTAGATTGTAAATTAGTATATCATAAAAAAAGACCAATACAAATTTCCTCAAATGGGGCATGAATATAGTATTCATTAATTTTTGGAATGTTGAAGGAGCATTGGTCAGCCCGAAGGGCATAACCAAAAATTTATAATGCCCATCAAATGTCTTAAACGTAGTCTTCTCAATGGAATCAAGATGCATTATGATTTGCTAATAACCTGACCTCAAATCAATTTTAGAAAACACCACTACTCCTCCTAGTTCATTGAGTAGCTCTTCAATAATGGGAATGGGATACTTATCTTTAATAATAATGTTGTTCAAAGACTTATAGTCAATACACATACGCCAACTGCCATCTTTTTTCTTGACAAGCACCACTAAACTAGAGTAAGGGCTATTGATGGTCCTTATAACCCCACTTTCCATCATCTTCTTAGTCATTCTTTCTATCACATACTTTTATAAGCCTTCAACCCTATAGGGCCTCACATTGACAGGTTAAGCTCCATCTTTAAGAATAATTTTATGATCATAGGTTCTTAGAGGAAGAAGACCTTCAGGTTCTTTGAAAAGATCTTCATATTGTCCGAGTAATTTAATTAATGCCTCTCATTCTGATTCCATGCCTTGAACTTGTAACTCGTACAGTTCAACTTTCACCTATTTAGTGAGCTGTATAACTAGCTGTGCCAAAGCTGATTATTGGGTTTTACTTAGCAATTTGTTGAGTTAGGTGTCACCAATGACTGTGACTCGCCCATTCCCTTCTCCTTGTAAGACATACTTATGCTTACCTATAAAATTCCATATAATACTTCCCAAGGTAGTCAACCATTGTACCCCCAAAATCATATCATAGCTGGTTAAGGGCAAAGTATAGACATTAGTAGTGAAGGACTAACCCTGCATTCTCCATTCAAATCATAAACCGATTGAAGAGCATTATAGATCTTTCCCATTTGCCACAGTAACCTTCAATCCTTCAACCGATTGTAAATTGCATGTCAATCTTTGGGCAATACCCTTACTCAAGAAATTATGTGTACTCCATAAATCAATAAGAATAAACAACCTCCTATTTCCTTGCATGCCCATCAACCTCATGGTATTAGATCCCATAGCCCATTAAAAGCATGTAGTGATAACTGCACCAGTTTTGGTTTAGTGGGTTCAGACTTCCATTCTTCAATTAGCCCTTCTCCTTCTTCAGTATCAATATGTAACTATAAAATAAAAGCTTGTTTTGTTTTGCATTTATGGCTAATGGCATACTTCTTGTTGCATTAAAAATAGAGGCCTTTTAATCTTTTCTCGGCAATTTCTTTATTGATCATGGTTCTAGGGTTTTTGGAATTTTATAATGACAATATAGGAGTGTTAAGTATGGGTAACAGACCTTATTGGTTTTTGGTTTTTTGGGTATTTAGGTTGAATTTACTAGAGGAACGCTTATAGGTGTTTAGTGATGGGTTGGGCTAATTTAGTAGATTAGATTGAATGGGAGTTTTGGTGTTTGGTTTGGGCTGATTTGGTGGATTAGGTTGAATGGGCTTTTTAGTGTTTGGTTTGGGCCAGCTACAATGATTTCTTATAATTTTGGCTAGGGAATAAGCTTCTACTAGGTTTTTGGCTTAAACATCTTCATAAAGTTTTCAAGTTCGTCAATAAGTCTAGATAAAAAGAAATTAATGGTGTGATCTTCTCTAGTTTCAGCTCTTTGGTATTTTTCATCAAATTCATCCAAATAATCTTGCAAGGAATCCACTTGTCTTAAATTTCTCAAGTCAGCCAATGGATCATCGTAAGCACGTGTCCCGAATCTTGACCCCATCGCCTGCACACATTCTTCCCATAACACAAGTGTATTGTCCTTGGCCTTGATGAATCCTTGATGCAATTGAATGGCCTTTCCATCCATATGCAGTGCTACAATTTTGACCCGATTCTCTTTTTGTGTACCATCTACTTAAAAAAAATAATCTGCTATGAGAAGACAATTATTAAACTCCTCACCGTTAAATTTGGGAAACTTCAACTTAGTGGCTCTACTCCATGAGAAATTATTATCCTCCATCTTCCTTAAAGACTCCCCATCAGACTGCTCTGTTGTTTTATTTTTTACTAAGACCTCAGTATGCTAGAGACTTAGAACCTCGATCAAGATTCTTATCTCATCTATGGATTTCTTCAATGATTGTTGGTGGCATCATTTAGCATCCTGTATTATTTGCATAATCTCATATTTAAATTCTTGATTTCGTGTACCATCCACTATGGTCGAATGACCATCGCTCTGATACGAAATGTTGCAAACTATATCAGAGAAGAATAATAAGGGAAGGATGACTCAAGAAAGAAGAAAAAAAGATGTAGAGAGAAGACAATTAAGAAGGAAAAGGGAATAATTTCATTAGCAATTTTCATAAACCAATAATTCCCAAGGCATGCTTATATAACAGCTGAGCTATGAGCCATGTGAATACAATTGCCAGGCCATTACAAAGGAAATAAAATAACATAATAACAATTTAGCCAGTTGTCCTTTAGTCTAGCTCTTCATAATAATAGAATACAATTGCCTAATATTTATTCAGTTGGTTAATTTGTATCAGGTGATAGACTCTTGATTAAGGTCATTAACCGTGTTAAGTACAATGTCGCCCTCCCTTTCATTGTTATGAAAAACCAAATCAACCTCTTTTTTTCATGAAATAATTTTTTAATTGTGAAATACATAGGCATGGAGCTAGACAATTAAGAAATGGATGGGCAAATGGACCAGCCTACATCACATAGCGTCCAATTCAAACATGACATACTTATGTTTAGGGCTTTTTGTCAATTTATGGCAAAAAGCAAGAAAATTTTTGAGTTTCTGGTGGTTTCAAAAAAAATTTTCAATTTTGTCAGTCCACTAGTCAAATTGACGAAATAGTTAGACGACGTACCAACTCTGCCACTTTAAGTGGCTGAGTGAATTTAAAAAAAATTGAAAAGGACAAGAACTCCGCCAATGAGACTGGGGGAGTTTGCTATTTTATTTTTTCAATAATTTGTGTATATTTAGCCAATAGATGACTGCCTGGTCTGACATTAGCTTTGCAACTTACCAAGTTTTCTGCAATTGATGTAAAATGTAAAAACTTCAAATAATTAGGATCAGTGAAACAAGGATCAAATCATTAATTTTTTTCATTCCATATGGTTTGTAAGGATGTTAATTGTATGTACCTGTTCATAATTATTACCCACCACCAAGTTTGCACCAGTAAGAATTAATATATACAAAGACTTAAGTAAACATACATGTAACTTATGCAAGAAAAATAAAACAGATTTAACCCAAACCAATTTTGATAGTAACAAACTAATAATATAGTATAGGTTTATTAACACAAGAAATTGCTACTACTAATCAAGAAATAGAGGTGACAAAAAAATTTCTAAGGTGACAAAGCATATAATGTAACATATTTACCACTCATGCCTCATGTACTTTATAATTAAAGCGTTCAAAAAGGCTCATACAATTTCTTGCAAAGATAAAGTACACTATCACTCGAGCCATCTACTAGAGACTCACTTGGTTTAAAAGTAAACTAAGGGAATCATTGTAAAGTTATTTATATAGGGAAAGCCACTTATAAAAAAAATGAAGTAGAAGCACTACAATGAAAAATGCTAAAAAAAAAAAACAAACCAAAATCACTAGAAGGAGACCATAATTAGCAACAACATCATGTCATGTCAGCAACACTAAAGTTATAGTCTTTGTGCAACCAGTATAGCAACCTAACTCAAACCATGATCAAAATAAAACATTTTGTGACTTGTTACTTCAAAAATATTATTAAGCTATCTTTGAAAAATTCAATTATTCATTATTTATAAAATATAATTGAATCCAATCATTATTTACAAAATGCATATATCAAGAATTTAAATAGCTGACATATAAAATACCATAAATAACTTCAATTACCAAATTAAAACTTTGAAAACTCTAACAAAGTTTTAAATTTTTATAGAAACATTCAATAACAAATTTCAAAAGATAGTACAATTCAAATGAGCTTAACATATTACATGTTTGGTATTCTATTGCATCAAGAAATTAAATAACAAGAAAAGTTATAAATCAAACCCTAAAATCTTTAATTTTGACTAAATTAAAACCCTAGAAAGTTTAATTGAATGTAAATTCAACATAAAAACATTCAAAAGCACATGTATTCATATAAAAAAGCCTTTAAATTCCTTCAACATCATATGTTATGTTTTAGCTACCTCTCCCATACTAGAAAAGGTGTTGAATATATAATAACTTAATTAGGGGTGTAATTGAGTCGAGCGGCTCACGATTCACTCGGAGCTCAACTCAAGAAAAGTTCATTCAAGTATATTAATTTGTCAAACTAAATGAGTCAAGTCCAAGCTTTATTTTGAGGCTCGTAAGCTAAATGAGCTGAACCCAAACTTCCTTAAACCCAGCTCATTTAAGTTCGTAAACAGGCACGTTCGTAGGCTCGTGAGCCAGCTCACCAATAAGCTCATAAGCTAGCTCTCGAACAGAATCATATACTAATTGGTTAATTTAAATATAAGCATTAGATGGTAGTATCAAATAAAAATTATATAATTTAAGTTACTAAATATAATAGTAATTATATATTCATAATAATAATTATATAATTTTGATGTAAAGTAGTACTAGTATAAAGTGTAGCATTAAGTAAGTATTATATAATACAATTAAAGTTTTTAATTTTAGTAAAAAAAAAATATATTTGTAGTAAAATTACTGAATTTTATAATAAAAATTACATATTAATAATGAAATTATATAATTTTTTATAAATTAATATTAATATTAAAATTTATACTAAATAAATATAATTTAAATTATTAAGCATTAATATTAATTAAATAAACAATATTAAAATATATTTTTAATTTGATGATAAATTTTGTAGTTTTGAAGTAAACTAGTGTTTGTATAAAGTAATTATAATTTCAAGTAAATATAATAAAATAGTAACGCAGTATTAAGTAAATAAATATTATTAAATATAATAAAAATTAAATCATTGTAATTTAAATTAATATTAGCATCAATAACAACATTAAGTAAATATAATAGATTAACAAGTAAAAAATTAAAAAATTAATTTAAACATAAAAATAGTAAAAATTAAAAAGGTTAAACACCATTGATTTTTTTTTTATTTAAGTGAAACATTGTAAAAACTAAAATTCATTAAAATTTTTGAGATGCTATAATGTAAAGTACTAGTTCAAAAAAATATTAAAGTTATTATATATTATAGAAACTAAAACTCAATCATAATTATTTATTTAATTTTTAGTTTGATAAAATAAATATGTTGGAGAAAAAATGTATGGAAAATATGTGGCTATAGTTGCTCAAATTTAGAATCCAACGTTGAATAAGAAATAAAAGAAGAGTTGTAAGTAGAATATAAACTTTTATGGTGTATAGTTTTTAATTTCAAAATCACACATTGAAGATGAGACAAATGAATAGTCTATAAAATATAATTATCTAGCACATATGCAAACCATGTAGTTGAAAGGCGAGCCAAGCCAAATAGTAGTACTAGGTTGTGCCATTTAGCTACATAGTGTGATGAGTTTGCTTAGCTTACGAGCTCGAACACGAGATCAAGCTGAGATTAGGCTAGAGTTTTGAAAATTTAACGAGCTCGAGATCGGCTCAAGTTCATTAATTTTTAGATGAGCAAAGCATGAACTTTTGAAATTTCGGCTCCACTCAACTCGGTTACACCCTTAATAACTTTCATCCAACAATGGCTATGAATCACCGATCCCTAATGATTTAATATGACTTGAATCTCCTCCATCGCTAGCTTAAGGAGCAAGGACACCATCACTAACACCGTACTGAGTTAAAATAGGGACAACAGGTGGAAAAGAACCAAAAGGAGGCAGTTTCTGATCTATTGGTTGCAGCTGCTACGAGACAACTCTAGCTCTTGGCTGTTGCATCACGTTGATCAAGGATAATGTTGATTCTAATTTGAGAATTAGGTTAATTGATTGAGACAAATTGAGGATAAGGTTAATCAAGGTTAAAGATGGCTAAATTTGAGAAAATTTAAGAATTAGGGATTGAATTTGGAGAAGGACTGTGAGGGAGAACAAAAAATGGAGAGAAAAAAGGCAAGCACTATTTTTTTTTTATTTCTTAGTTAGAAACGAATCTAAAATCCATTTAATTTTGAAATTGAATATATATTTGTTCAAATTTAATAGAAAGTTTTTGATATTTATAAATACAGCTAAATTTTGTTTCTAATTCAGCAACAAAATTAAAATTCTATTTCTAAATTAGAAATGAATATTACTTCTGTTTCTGATTTAAAAACAAAAATAAAATTTTATTTTTAATTTAGAAATAAATATTAATTTCGTTTTTGAATTAGAAATAAAACTAAAATTATGTTTCTGATTTAGAAATAGATTCAAATCCATTTTTAATTTAGAAACGGATAACAGTTCCATTTCTGATTTAAAAACGGAACTAAAAATTTTATTTTTAATTTACAAGCAGATACAATTTCATTTCTAATTTATATTAATAACAATGTTATCTTCTTTTCGTTTCTATTGCATTTCAATTTTTTTTCTAATTAGAAATAGATATTGTCCATTGCTAAAATCCATAACTAACACTACAACAAAAAATACCTATAATAATAACCATCAAATTTTATATAAAATTAAAAATATATTGTTACAAATCTACATCAACATTTTTTAAAATTGTTAGTTAAATGTAACTTAATTCAATGTAGTTATTGTTGAGTTTGTGACGTGAATGTAAGGGAGATTTGTTGGTTTTAAGGTTTTGGATCATGGCACGACCATGCTTAGGCCATGTTGAGGTGTATGTTTTGTCCAGTAAGGAGCACGACCTAAGTATGGGCATGTTGGTGCTTGTGTTAGAATCTATCATTCAATCTAGAGGGTGACATGGCCTAAAGCACGGGATCTGCCATTTAGTCCAATGAGAAGCACATGTCATAGGCTATGTCAGGATCTGCCATTTAGTCTAGTGAGAAGCACGGGCATGACACGGCCATGTGACAAACAGTGTAGTTGACCTCAATTTGAAAATTTATTTTTCTTCTTATTTTGACTCCACTTATACCCTAGTTTTGTATAAATACCTATTTTTAGGGTTTGGCAAAGGTGATCTAATTATTGTTAGTCATTCTAACACTCCTTTGTACATTCTTTTACAACATAGTGAAATTCTCTCCTCTGCTTGTGATTTTTCTCCATCTTAGAGTTTTCCATATAAATGCTTGTGTGTTATTTCTTTTCTTCTTTATTTTACCATTATTCTTTTATGTTTAATAGTTTTTTATGCACTCTAATTGCTTCTACTATGTAACAAACTAGTACTAGAGCTAAGATTTTATTGGGCCCTTTAATCTTGGCATTTTCGATTTTAATAATGGCTTTAGTGAAGTACAACATTCCACTCTTGGATAGCAGCATAAGATTTTCTCTTTAGTAAGTAAATGCAAACCGTACCCGTGCAAATGGATTTGGACGATGCTATTTTGGAGGTTGGTCATATGCCTGCCTCATGGATGAGTGAAGGAAAGCAGCGTAGAGATCTTAAAGACTTGGCTCAAATACAATTGCATTTGTCTAATAATATTCTATGAGATGTATTGAAAGAGAAGATAACCGTTTTGTTGTGGATGAATCCTGAGCAGTTGTATATAAAGAAAAACCTCATTGGTTATGCATTTACAGTAGTATTTGTACTCTCATCATATGACTTAAGGTACGTCCCTTGAGGATCATTTAACTATTTTTAAGAAGATAGTTTTTGACCTGGAAAATATGGAGTTGAAGGTGGAGAATGAGGATTTGACATTAATTCTTCTTTGTTCCCTACCTTCATCTTATGCGACTTTTGCTGATACTTTATTATATAATTGTGATAAGATTTCTCTTGAAGAGGTGTATAATACTTTGTTTTTTATAGAGAAAATTAAATAGTTAGTGGATAACCCTAAGACTCAGGCAAAGAGTCTTGTGATTCGTGGTAGGACATTTGAGAGAGGTACTAATGATGGTAGAAAGTGTAGATTGAAGTCTAGGAATAAGATTGTAAAGTGCTACTACTGCAAGAAAAGGGATTATATCAAGATGGAGTGTTCAAAGTTATGAATAGGACTGAGAGAGGTGATCATAAAAATGGTGAGGCTAGTGTTGTTGAAGATGTAGAAAATTTTAACAATCAAGGGGATCTTCTCATTATCACTTACAGTAGGGTCAATTCAACAAATGACATATTTTTAAACATTGTCTGCACAGTACATATGATTTACAATTAGGAATGGTTTACAACCTATGAACTGAGAGATATGGGGACTATTTTGATGAGGAATAATACTTTTTGTAAGATTATCAACATTGGTTTTGTCATAATTAAAATGTATGATAGGATCATTAGAACACTTGAGGGTGTTCGGCATATTCCTGACTGGGACTAAAGTCTTATTTATTTTTTACCTTTAATAGTGATGATTACAGTTATTTAAGTGGAGGTAGAGTGTTGAAGATCACTAAAGGCTCTCTCATTACGATGAAAGGGCATTTGAGACATGGTAAGTTGTATGTCTTGTAGGGTTCACCATTACAAGTAAGCAACTGTCACTTCCTCCAAGGTGGATAATACTACACTTAAGCACTTACACCTAGGCTATATGAGTGAGAATGGCTTAGTAGAGTTGAGCAAAAGAGGACTGATAGATGGTCAGATTGGGAAATTAGAGTTTTGTGAGCGCTACGTGTTTAGGAAATAGAAAAGGGTGCAGTAAAGGCATTCAAAACACTAAAAGAACACTTGACTATGTTCATTCAGACCTTTGGGGGCCATCCAAAGTTCATACTAAGGGTGGTACAAGTTATATATTGATGGTCATTGATGATTTCTTGAGGAAAGTTTAGATGTTCTTTTTGAAGCATGAGTGAAATGTTTGCTACTTTCAAGTAGTGGAAGATAATGATTGAGAAGTAAACTGGGAAGCAGGTGAAGCGTCTCCTCACAAACAATGGTTTGGAGTTTTTGTTTAGATGAATTTGACTCAATTTTGTAAGTCCGAAGGGATTGTTAGACATTTGACATTTTTGGTACTTCACAACAGAATGGTGTGGCTGAACATATGAATAAGACATTAATACAATGGAGAAAGTCTTATGTTTGCTTTCAAACTCTAGGTTACCAAAGTCATTTTGGGTTGAAACTACTGTTACAACCTGTTTTTTTTTATCAACCGTTCTCCCTTATCGCCGATTAACAAGAAAATTCTAAAATAGGTATGGTCTAGTACTCCTGCTAGTTATTTTGATTTGAAAATATTTAGTTCTCCTGCCTATGCTCATGTTGATAATGATAAATTAGAACCTAGGTCTAGAAAGTATGTCTTTCTTGGGCATATGTCTAATGTTAAGGGTTTTGGATCATGGTACGGCCGTGCTTAGGCCATGTTGAGGTATATATGTTTTTTCTGGTAAGGAGCACGGCCTAAGCATAGGTGTATTGGTGCCTGTGTTGGAATCTACCATTATACCTACCACAGCCTCCTCGTCCACTTTTTGTAAAGAAGGCATGGGCATATATTGGTGGTTTTGCTTTCTCTTTGTCATCTTCAAAAATTAATTGTTGTTTAAAACCTTATAATCCTATAACATACTGATTGAAAGTGGGATATGGTGGTTTGGACAATACAGCTAATTTGTATGCTTGGTAATGAGATCCCAAAACTCTGGACAATTGGAAAAATTTGTCCACATCTTCCAGAGGTTGCTATATGGCAACAAGACTATCACATGTGTGCTTGAATTTTAAGATAAAATCATCTAAGGATTGTGTACCTTTTTTAAATGCCAACCGATTCTTTAGTTGCATCTCCTTTTCCTTTGTAGCAGTAAGGAGATATTCTTCAAGGCATGCCCAGATTTGCCTTACTATGTTGCAGCCAACAACCAAGCCAAGAACTTCTTCTGACATGGTTCCTAAGAGCCAGCTGGTGAGAAGTCCATCGTTGTTAATCCATATTGTGAATTCTAAATTTTCTTCTTGAGTATCCCCTTTTTTAATGACTTTTGCAGGTGGTTCTCCTTTAATGTGATGAAGAAGTTGTGCACCATGAATAAGGGGATAAACTTACGATTTCCAATAAAGATTTACAAAATACATCAAAATAAAACAGTAAAAACAAAGAGAAATAAGCAAAAAGAACATAAGGCGACCACTAGCATGCGAAGACCTGAAATGTGATGCTAAACAAAACGTGTAATGCTTTATCATTATGATTAAGATTGAAAAAATGTTGAAAGTCTTATGGTCTTTGCAAGTTTTTTGTCTTGCGCTCTTTGCAAGTTTTGATATTTTCGTAATGCTATTATCTTTTCCTATCTTTTCCTAAGCTCTCTTCTTTTCTTTATTCTTTCTTTTTTCTTCTCACACCTTTTGAAAACTGTCATTTCTACTGCATCATGGCAACTAGTAGTAATGGTGAGGTTTCTTATGAAATCTTAATAGAACAATGTAACCAACTCACGATTACTGACGGTATAGTACCAGAATTGGAAGTCCAGGCAGATGACTTTGGGAAAGTAGGAATTGTACCAAAATTTTATCTTATTGGAAAATTTCTAACAGATAAAACTATAAATTTCATGGTGATAAGAAATACCCTGGTCTCCCTATGGCACCCTGTTCGAGGTGTTTGTATATCGGATATGGGAAATCAAATTTATTCATTCCAATTCTTTTATGAAATCGACATGAATCGTATTATTGAATAAAGCCCTTGGTCCTTTGATCAAAATAGTCTCATTCTAATGCCTTACGATGGTTCTATTGATCTAATGAATATGGAATTCTGGTTTATTGAATTTTGGGTTCAGATTCTAAATCTTCCGGCGGGATTAAGATCAGAGAAGATTCTAGAGAAGATAGCCAGTACTATTAGTTTATATGTAAAGTTTGATGAGAATAATTTTAAAAGTATGTGGAGAACTCATTTGTAGATTAGAGTTCAGCTAGATGTTTCCAAGTTACAGGGAGCACAATGGTACTGGATTGAATTTCGATATGAGAGGCTGCCTACCTTTTATTTTGTCAGTGGAAAGATAGGACATTCCGAGAAGTTATGCGAAGCAATGTTTGAAAATCCAATGCTCCTATCAAATAAGAAATTTGGTAGCTAGCTTAGAGCAGCTCCCCGACGTGGTCAGATATCTGTGGAACGGTGGCTTAGATCAAAAAATGGTGAAGCATTGCCGGAGAATTCTGTTTATGGTAGGCGGGAAGATAGCATTAATGTGAATTTTCAAAATTTTGCTAATGTAGGGAGCAGAGATGAGGTGATGGATTAAGAGATTGGAGCTAATAACAGAGGTTTTCAAAATAATGGGTTCTGTTCTAAATTAGTCTTTCACTCACAAGGAAAGACAGTTGAAAATTATCTAAATTCCTAAGATAACAAACATGGCAGTCAGCTATCTTTAAGGAATCAAAATACTGATTCTATTCTTGAAGAAGAGGTGACGGACTTGGTTGTAGTGGATCAAAAAAGGAGGAGGGTTCAAGATGGGCCAGAGAATATCACTGTGGATGATGAGTTAAAAAATGGATTAGAGGCGAGACCTAGAACTCAGGCCCACCTATCGCTATGAGTGCCCTAGTTTAGAATTGTCGTGGGCTTGCCAACCCACGAGCAATTCGGATTTTGCTAGACTTGGTAGCTCGTATGAGGCCTAGTCTCATTTTTTTGATTGAAACTTTGGCAAAAAAAGAAAGAGTGGATTGGGTTAAGCAGAGTTTGGGTTTCCATGGCCTTCATGTGGTTGAGTGTGTAGGCAATAGCGATGGTTTGGCCTTAATATGGCGTTAAAATGTTTCTGTTGATATTTTAGGGTCTAATTTGAATTATATAGACTCTAAGGTTACTGTTGAGGGTAAATCCTATGAACGGCACCAAAACTTTGAACTCGATTATAAAATGGTACCATTACTTCAATTTGTATCTTTTTGGTACCAAAACATCGATTTTAGTTGCACTGGAAAGTCCCAAACACACAATCAGGCCAAATTTGATGACATGGCAACTAGAAATGCCCCGTTAGCAGCCACATCGTATGACACGTCAATAATTAAAAAACAAAAAGTGAAAAAAAAAACAAAAAAAAGCTTAAGTTAATGATGCTGCTTATTCAGAATTGGATTATTTCATAATTCTCTCAACTAGTTCGAAAAGCAAAACATCAAACAAGTTGCAAACATTTGCCGATGCGGTATACGATGTGGCTACTGACGGGCATTTCTTATTGCCACATCATCAAATTTGGCCTGATTGTGTTTTTAGGACTTTCCGGTGTAACTAAAATCGATGTTTTGGTACCATAAAGATACAAATTGAAGTAATGGTACCATTTTGTAATCGAGTGAAAAGTTTTGGTACCATCCAGAGAATTTACCCTTACTGTTGAGCATATGCGCACGTGGAGGTGTACTGGTTTCTATAGGTTTTTGGATAGGCAGAGAAGGCAAGAGTCTTGGCATTTGTTGCGCCACTTATCTTCCCTCTATGCACCGCCATGGTGCATTTTGGGATATTTCAATGATATTTCTGCGCTTTCTGAGAAGATAGGTGGTGCTAGATACCTAATGCGCCTGATTTATGGCTTCCAGGATGCAATTTCAAATTCTAGATTGGTAGATTTAGGTTGGAAGGGCTATCAATTTACCTGGGAGAGGGGAAGGGGAACCCCGGCTTGGGTTGAAGAAAGATTAGATAGAGGTCTTGCGAATCAAGATTGGCTTTCCATATTTCCTGATGCAGTGATTTGGGTGTATGATCTTTCTTTGTCAGATCACCTTCCTTTGTTCTTAGATTTAAGAAAGAAAGCTTATGTTAGAAAGCACACGAAATTTTAATTTGAAAATTCGTGGTTACTGGAGCCAGGGGTGACCAAGAGGGTTGCTGCGAGTTAGAATAGTGCATCAGGTTTGAGCTTACAGCAAAAAATTAATTCATGTCGATCTGCTCTTAGTGAATGGGGAGAAATTCTTTCAAAAAGGTTTAAAGAAGATCTAGATGTATGCTATGCAAAGATTAAACGCTGGAGAAATTACAGAGATAAGTTAGGAATTCAGGAGTTTAAAACAACTCAGAGAGATTATGATAGGCTTCTCAAACAACAAGAAGCTTACTGGGGATAGTGAGCAAAGCAAAACTGGCTTAAAAATGGAGATTATAATACAAAATTCTTTCATTCGTATGCATCTTCTCACCGAAAATTTAACTGGATTCACAGGTTAAAAGATGCAAGTGAAAATTGGTGCGGTGATGAGGCTTTCATTAGCCAATCGGTGGTAGACTATTTTAACCAGCTATTTGCTGCTCCTGAAATTGGGAATACTGAGCTTAAAGGTATGCTATCTCAATTTATAATAGCTTACCAGAATTCTCTGTTATTAGCACCTATCACAGCATCTGAGGTGAGGTTGGCTTTATTCAGTATGAATCCGAACAAAGCGCAGGGACTAGATAGGTTGAATCCGGCCTTCTATCAATAATTTTGGAACGTGGTTGGTGCAGATGTGATTAAATGGTGTCATAATTTCTTTAGCAGTGGAATCATGCCGGAAGAAATAAACCATACGTCCATAGTCTTGATACCGAAAAAGAAAAATCCTGAGGTTGTAGGTGATCTTCGCCCCATCGCCTTATGCAATGTTGCTTATAGAATCCTTGCAAAAGTTCTTACAAGTCGCTTTCGTCTGGTGATTCCAAGTTTGGTATCAGTAAACCAGAGTGCTTTTATAGCCAGGAGATCCATAATTGATAGTGCTTTTATTACCTATGAAGTGAATCACTTTTTGAAGCAAAAACGGCAAGGTAAGAGTGGCTTTACTGCACTAAAAATAGACATTTTTAAGGCCTACAATAGGATTAATTGGTGTTTTTTGGAGAAGGTTATGCTTGCCATGGGTTTCGATCTTGGGTGGGTTGAATGTATAATGGCCTGTGTTAATTCTATGCAGTATGACATCTTGTTGAATGGTAACAATGTGGGAAATGTGTTGCCGGCTCGGGGATTACGTCAAGGTGATCTGTTCTCCCCATTTTTATTCATTTTATGCTTGAATGGTTAAGCACCCTTATTAGGAAAAAGGAGGAACAAGGTCTGATCCATGGATGTAAAACTGCACGTAGCGCCCCATCAATTAATCATCTGCTTTTGCGGATGATTGCTACTTATTTTTCTAGGCGTTGGTTCATGAAGGGAATCAGATTAGACAGGTACTTTATGATTATGCAAAGGATTGTGGTCAAAGTATTAATCTTGCTAAGTATTCCCTCTCTTTTAGTAGGAATGTTCACGCAGATGTAAGAGCTGATCTATCTGCTTTACTTCAAATTCCTGAGGTTGCACAATAAGGGTGATATTTGGGGATGCTCTCTTTAATAGGGCAGAATAAAAAAGAAGTGTTTAGATATGTGGGTGATCGAGTATGGCAGAAAATTCAAAGTTGGAGTAGTAAAAAACTATCACGAGCTGGCAAGGAATTACTCTTGAAAACTGTAGCTCAGGCGGTGCCCATCTACGTGATGAATATGTTTCTTCTCCCTTTAGATTTATGTGTGGATTTAGAGAGGATGATGAACATCTTTTGGTGGGGAGGGACCCCAGGGTCGCAGAAAGGAATCAAATCGATGAAATGGGATTATCTTTGTGCACCAAAAAAATATGGAGGAATGGGCTTTAAGAAGATCAGGGATTTTAATATTGCAATGCTTTCTAAGCAAGCATGGAAGCTTATAAATGAGCCATCTTCCTTAGTTTCCAGTCTATTTAAAGCTAAGTACTTTAAGAACTAGAATTTTCTTAAAGCTAAACTGGGTAGTAACCCCAGTTATGTTTGGCGGAGTTTGCTTGCCACTCAATAGTATACAAAGGCTGGTGCTCATTTGCAAGTGGGTAATGGGAGGAATATTTCTATCTAGCAGGATCCATGGTTGCCTCAATCTACAAATGGTCAGGTTTCTTCACCTTCTCTCCCGGGTCTTGAAGATGCAAAGGTGTCTGACTTGTTGATCTGTGACATGAAGGCTTGGGATCGGGATATTCTAAATGACTTGTTCAATGAACAAGATGTCAACCAGATCATTCAAATCTCGTTGAGTGCTAGAGCTATAAAGGATGCGTGGTATTAGCAACCATCAGCAAATGGAATTTTCTCGGTTCGTAGTTGCTACCAATGTATCAGGGGAGAATGCAACACTATGGTTCATCGCCTTTGGTCGTTAGTATGGAGTTTAAAAGTTTCGGCAAAGATTAAAAATTATCTTTGGCGAATTGGTACTGGTTGTTTACCCACTAATGCAGCTCTGCATGCCATTGATAAAAAAATGCCCTTTATATAATACTACAGATGAAACGAGTTTGCATATATTATTTCAATGTCCATTTATGAGAGAATCTGGAATAGATCTGGTTTGCTGGTGTTTTATCACAGTCATGTTTCGGTTGTGGATTGGTTGGACTATATTCTATTCAACCTGCAGTCAGATAGTAAGCCTTTGTTTTCAGCTATTTACTGGCATTTATGGAATCATTGAAACAGAAAATTTTGGCATGATCAGTGATGGACAGCTCGTTACTTAGTGAATTATGTAGGTCAGTTCTTATATCAATGGTAGATGGCTTTATCTTTTAGTTCTCCACCAAGTGCGCAAATAGATAGAAATAATGGAGGTGTTGCTTTGTGGTCAAAGCCTTCAGATTCATGGTGGAAGATTAATATTGATGTAGCGGTGTTTAATGACCAAAACAAAATAGGAGTGGGCAGTGTAATTCGGGACTCAATAGGAAAGCTTATTTTAGCCCTTTCAACTTCGGTTCATGGAGCTTTCATCGCCAGAGATGCTAAAGCCTTAGTCGTTCGCAAGGCGTTAAGCTGGCTTAAAAGTTTCTATAGTGGCCCTATAATTGTGGAGTCTGATGTATTGCAAGTGGTCACCTGTATTCAAGACTTTGGAAATGCTTCTTTATTTGGTTTTGATCATTGAAGATTGTTGTTTTCTTCTTAAACATTTTAGCAATATGAATGTTAGATTTTTTTATTGATCAGTGAATGAAGCAGCGCATCTTTATGCAAAGACTGCTCGTTCTTTTTCTAGTCATATGGAGTGGTCTGTAGCTCCATCTTTTCTTTTGGATGTAATTGCTCTTGAGAGCCTTTAATTTAATTTATCTTCCTTTTTCAAAAAAAAAAAAACTTACGATTTCCATTGTAAAAAATTTGTAGAAGATAGTTTGATCAATATTAAGCTTGCCATCTGATGGAAGCTTTGAATTGTCAAGGAAGGCATTTTCTTTTCCATAGAACAAATATCTTGATCTCAGATGCAAAGTATGTTCAACTTTGGTACCATAAAGAATACACCAGTATTTGAGAAAGTGTATAAATTTCTTATTTCTTTTTGTGTGTATTACTGTTTACAAACACTGATCTATTTATAATACATATATGTATATCAAAGAAAGGAAATTTCATAAGGTTACAGCTAATGACAATCCTTTTATCTAAATTTGATGACCATTGGTGACTGAATCTCCTTTGATTGTGGAATGCAGTTGAGTTCTTCCATCATTCTTGCTTTTGATTTGTTATTGTTGTTATTAGTATCTTGATTCATGGTTTTCGTATTTGGAGAGTCAGACTTATCAGTATGCAATATTACAATTATTTATACAATAAATTTACACAAAGTTTTTTTTTTTTAACAACATGGAAAGGCAATAACCTTAAAAACTAAAATGTAACATTCCTTGGATAAAGGACCCAGATACATCTCTTAACAGCCAAGACAATCGAAGGGATTGATTTTATTATTATTATTATT
The DNA here is from genome assembly GCA_949634005.1 of Mallotus japonicus. NCBI lineage: Eukaryota > Viridiplantae > Streptophyta > Magnoliopsida > Malpighiales > Euphorbiaceae > Mallotus > Mallotus japonicus. The sequence continues at coordinate 2,964 of CATIWK010683562.1, read as the reverse complement.
TTGTACAAGGGAGGGAGTAGAATCCAAATTATAAGTTGACAACTCTTAAAAAAGTTATTCCCCCTTAATCCTCTTCAATTGGAGAGATACTCTTTTGACATGGTTTTTCTAACATAATGGCTCCATGAGCATATAAATAGGCCATCTGTGCTATTGCTAGGAAATTTACAACTCTATGGACATGATGTTGTATTTTGCTCTCCCCAACTTCTCTTGATAAGTTCCTTGCACTTGAAAATTAGGTTGGCTATTGTCATAGGGTAGCTACAACTTGAGGCAACTAAAAATTTATGGATGCTTGAAGGAAAGGAGCTGGCTATTGAGGCAAGGAAATTAGCAAAAAAAAAAAGTTAGGCTCTCTATATATACCTATTACCTTAATTTCCTACTCCTTTTAAAGAATATCTCTCTTTTTTTTTGGTAATTAAGGAGGTCATATGACCTAAGTATCAATTAACTGCACAACAGTGGGCAGCCCTCCCCTTTTAAAGTGAGGATGACAAGATTCGAACCCTGCATCTCAGGATGCTCTTCAAGAGGAGTTACCATTTGATTACTCTTTCACTGGCAAACCTTGAATATCTTTAAATAAGGATAAAAGATGAATTAAAAAAATAAAAATTAGTAAATGTTGAGCTGAAAATGAGAGTATAGAAGTTTAAAATAATTAGGAGATTTCTAAATTTAAAAATTCTTTGTGCCAAAATTAAGATAAAAAGATAAACAAAATTTTAATAAAAAATTAATATAAAATGTAACATTTTCTTAATTAAATAAGCACACAAAAATACTATAAATGTCATAATAACAAAAATATAGTAACATTTATAATAAACATTGTAAAATACGAAATATTAAACTTGGACAATATTTGCTGTAAATATTGTGTTAACATAAAATCAATGTTACAATAGATAATTTTTAATAATATTTACTGTAAACTAGTCATGAATCCACGTTTTACGCGGGCAGCAAATAATATATATTTTAAAATAAATAATTAAATAATTACAATAAATTAAAAACTTCAAATTAATCAAATATAAAAGTTAGATCTTATTATTTTTTTTATTAAGAGTACATATTATTTTTAATATGCATACTAATAATAATTATTGAATAAATAAAATAAAACAAATATAGAAAATGGGTGAAAAATTACCTTTTTTATTTTTTAGGTTAAAAAAAGTATTTTTATTTGAATACAATAGAATGTTGCAGTTAAAATAAAAGACATTATTGTTTATGAAAATGAAGAGTAATGTTTTAAATGTAATTAAATTAAGGTATTTTATATTAAATAAAATATATGTATTTTTATAAAAATGATTTTTTTAATTTTTATCGAAAATTATGAATTTTAATAATTAAACACATAAAGCTTTAACAGTTAATGCTGAATTACGAATAAGAACACTGATCAAATTTTTTATTTAATAAATTTAAAATAAAACATATCATATTAGTGTTATTTTTTTTTTAATTTTTGTTACCATATTTTTTAGTTCTAATAATTTTAAAAACTATTAGATTAATATTATATATATATATATATATATATATATAGTAGTTTTTAGTTGAGAAATAATACTAAATAATTATTATTTTTATATAATAATATAAAATATAGTTATTGACCCGTAGCAAAGGAGTATACTGTATACATAATATAGTTATATAATAATATAAAAGATAGTTATTATTACATGGGCATATGAGCGGGCCTCCCATGTAATAATTATCATTACCATTATTTTATAATAGCTGATGAGAGTCTACCCACTATATTTTTTCAGTCAGATTAGTATTATAGTCTATATAGCAGTGTTTAAATTGAAAAATAATACTAAATAATTATTATATTTTTAAAATTTTTTATAAAAAAAAATAAAATTTTTAACGGTTTGGAAAAATATTTGAGCGATTTAAGGTAAAAAAATTTATAGTGTATAAATATTTGTAGAATTTGAGTAATATTAAGATATGTATAATAGTGTTTTAGTTAAAAAATAATACTAAATAAATATGGTAAATATTTTATTTTTAATAAAAATTAGAATTTTTAAGAATTTGACACATTATATTTTAGGATGAAGACTCAAATATGAAAATAGACACTTATCAAAATTTTAGCTTAATAACTATATATATATATGTGGAAAAAGATTCATGTAGCCGAAGCGGGCCGCTTAAAAAATTAGGGGAGAAGGAGATTTTACAAGAAAACTAGTCAAATAATACTGTCTCCATGTAAGTAGGGAGCAGTTTTGTCCAAAAAAATAATAATAATAATAATAAACAATACGGACCGCTACGCTCCAAGAATCACCACTCTATATATATATCCCTCTCATATTAGATTTAGTATAGATGAACGAAATATATAACAGTGCTATATAAACACCTTGGTTACTTAGATATGCATTAAGCAAGAGTCAGTGCGCTCTCAATTAGCCTGGAAAGACAATCAATTATGCAGAAGAGTAATTCTTATTCAATCTACTCTAAGTCCCATCAATTTCTTTTACCGGGCAATATAAAATACATTAAAAAAAAAGTAATTGTAATTGTATTGAACTAGTAGCTTACAAGTTCCAGAAAGAAAAAGTTGTTTATGGTTTCAAAATATATGTTGTGACCTAGGGTAAAAAAAAAAGAGAGAAAGGAAAATTAAGAAACTTTGTTAAGGAAAAAAAGAAAAAAAAAATTTGGAGAAAAAAATGAACAAAATTTTAACATTTGGGGAGATCTGCAGGAGGAGGGGGCAGCTTCTGATTGGGTCGCTTCCCATCCATTACAGCCCAAGCCATCTTCAGGCCCCAACTGGTATGTACTTCCAGATGACAATGCATGAACCAAACACCTACGTATCATTAAAAAGCTATAACCACTTAGATTTTTGGACATTAATTCATCAAGCTTACTTAACAGTTAGAATCAGCTAGCTTGTACAGTATATGCTAA
>CATIWK010683534.1:0-13363 GCA_949634005.1 Mallotus japonicus | reverse complement strand
TCTTTCTCTCTCTAAACTCTCTCTCAACCTATCCTAACTTAGGCATCGGAGGGTTTGTGGGGGAGACCCCACCTCTCACCTTGCCCCTTTGTTGGTTGCTTGACATACAGGACTCGGAGGTTCCAGATTCAAGTTATCAATGGATATAAAGCAAATATATGTGCCGTATTTGAAACATTCTGATTATTTTCTCAGTCTCCTTTCATGCAGCTTTGGAGTTGATAAAGGACAAGAGAGTGCAAGCAATATTATTAGGACCAGCATCCTCAGCTCAGACTAGTTTCATCATTGAACTTGGCGAAAAAGCTCAAGTGCCTGTCATTTCTTTTTCTGAATCTAGTTTCTGTCTTAATTCCAACAAGAAGTGACACACATAATGAAGCTAAAGCCATAGCTGCAATAATTGAATTTCACAAATGGAGAGAGGCCGTGCCCATTTTTGTCGACAATGAATCTGGACAGGGCATTGTCCCTTATTTAACAGATGCTTTCCAAGATCGAAAAATTTGGGTACCATACTGGAGCCCCATTTCTCCATCAGCAACCGACCATCAAATTCGAGAACAGCTTCAGAAGTTGAAAGCAATGTCAAATAGAGTGTTTGTTGTACACATGTCTCCTGATCTCAGTTCCAGGCTTTTTGATGTGGATCAAATGGCCTTGGCGTTCATGGACGGGTTTGATAGAGTCCAAGTGCGCAAGCGGGCTTCAACGGGCCATAACTCCTAGCACAGGATGAACTGTGGGGCTCATAAGATATCAAATCGAACCTGATTCAGAGATCTACAACAAATGCAATAGCTTTGCCTGTTGCAATCCAACTTTTTCCTTTAATTCATTTGTTTTGGGCCTCAAATTTCCATTTGAAGTTTTATTTCGCATTTCGTATATTTTTGGATATTTTTGGGATATTTTCGGTATTTGTCTCTGTTTTAGGGTTTTCGTTTGTAGCCCTATTTATTGTCTTTTTCATTGTTGTGAGACAGTTTTTCGTTGCTTAATAATTAGAGATTATTTTTATCCCAAATTTCATGTGATTTGGATGCCTAATTCCAAGTAGTTGTGCGCAATTCAATAGGTTTTAGAGGATTGCTTGGCGGTAGTCGTGCGCGATTCAACGCCTAGTGATATATCTATCTTGTTCTTGTAAGTTTCCGCTACGTCACTTTTCCCTATAGCTAAAGAGATTGGAATGATGGAGAAAGGCTACGCCTGGATATTGACTGATCGGATGACTAATTTCTTACGGTCGCTGGATCCTTCAGTCATTGATTATATGCAAAGCGTATTGGGTATTAGACCTTATGTTCCGAAAATAAAAAAGCTAAAAGATTTTGAACTTCGATGGGAAATGAAGTTTTATAAAGATGATCCAGACATGGTTGCTGCAGGATTGAACATATATGGACAATTGGCCTATGATGCTACAATGGCTTTGGCAAAGGCATTTGAGAAGTTGGATGGATCAAAAAACTTTTCTTTAACAACTTGGAAAGATCCGAGACTTGTTCAAGCATTAGGCAATACGAGATTCAAGGGCCTGACTGGAGATTTCCAATTTGTCAATCAGAAGTTGAAAACATATGCATTCCAAGTAGTTAATGTTGTTTCTGAAGGAGTCAATGAAGTCGGATGTTGGAGACATGAACACGGACTTGCCAATTCTACTTCGTGCTCTAATTTCAACTCTAATGCATCAATTATATGGCCAGGGAATTCGATGTCTACTCCAAAAGGTTGGGAGATTCCAACAAATGGGACAAGCTTGAGAGTAGTGGTGCCAATGAAGATAGGTTTCAGACAATTTGTGAATGCCACAGAAATTCCTGGTATAGAAACCTCTTATAACATTACAGGATTTTGCAAAGATATTTTCGAAACTGTGCTTAGCTCAGTGCCATATGGCCCGAAACCTGACTATGAGGTTTTTCAAGGAACTTACGATGAGTTGGTCCAGCTAGTGAGCAATAACGTAAATCATCTTCATTGAATTTTTTCTCTCTTAATTAATACTAATTAGATAGAATTTTGATTTTGATTATTAATTAATTCCATGTTCTAATTAATTTAATTACTGATAATCTATCTAGACATATGATGCTGCGGTGGGAGATTTTACTATTACTGGCGACAGGAGCAAGATAGTAGATTTCACTTTGCCATATATAAATTCTGGCTTATATTTGATCATACCAATAAAAGAAAGATGGGAGCATAAGGCATGGGAGTTCTTGAAACCGTTAACTTGGCAACTTTGGTTGACTACCATTTGTTTTTTTACTTTCATTGCATTTGTGGTGTGGGTTCTTCAACATAGAAACAATGAGGAGTTTCAAGGATCTCCTTCGTGTCAAATTGGCACCAGCCTCTGGTTTTCCTTCTCAACCATGGTTTTTGCACACCGTAAATTTCCATTTCTTCATAGATATGTGGTGTGTGTATATATACTAATCAAGGTTTTTAAAAGCACAGCATTAATTCTTGTTATCCATGATTTCAGGGGAGAGATTGGTGAGCAACTTGACGAGAACTGTGGTGTTAGTATGGTGTTTCGTTGTACTGATTCTCACCCAAAGTTACACTGCGAGTTTTACAACCTATCTAACCGTGAAAAGTTTCCAGCCTTACCTTGATTTAAAGGAACTCATGAGGCACAATGTGGGCTACCAGAGAGATTCATTTGTCGGGGGAACCTTGGAAGCCTTGGGTTTCGAAAATCACAAACTCATTAAATATGGTTCCGCCGAAGAATGCCACCAGCTTTTTTTAAACGGAAGCATTACTGCTGCTTTTGACGAATTGCCGTATGCCAAATTAATTTTGCAGCAGAGTTGCGGCAACTAAACAATGATTGATCCTTTCTCTAATTTGAAAGTCCCTTATTGGAAAAATTTCTCAAAGATTCTGACATTTAGATCCAACGGGATTGGCTTTGTGGGTTTTTTCGATCTCCTCACTCAATAGTTAGCTAGCTAGTTAGTACATGTGATTCTCTTCTTCTCTTTATCTGAAATTCCTCATTTGGGGCTTATTCTTTGTGTTGCCACTTGCAGGCCTTCCCGAAAGGTTCTCCTCTTCCCGAAAAGTATCTAGCGCCATTCCAGAGTTTATGGACAGGGAAGAATACAAGGAACTGGAGGAAAATTCGTTTGGCAGCCTAAGTTGCGACTTTAACTTGAATGGTAATAACAGACTTAGTCTTAGCGCTTTCATGGGCCTATACTTGATTGCAGGAGCAGTTTCAGTGTTAGCTCTCATGTTCTACACGGCCATGTTTGTTTACCAATACAAGGAAGTCGTCATGTCTCCTGGTTCAGGTACCTCCCTGTGGAGTGCTATTCGCCAATATTTGATAATTATCTTTAGTCAGACAGATAAGCATACAAAAAATGTACCTACAGGTTCAATCCAAATGCCAGAACATCCTGATCATCCAAATGCCAGTGGGCAAACACCTGGAGATTTGGAGCCAAATCTTGATAAGCTTGCCAGTGCCAACCCAAATCAAAAGAGACAAACATCAGACGGTGTAGTTCGACGACCAGACAGATAATGTTTAGAGATATGGAGAGGTTTGCAATAATAGTCCTTATTGCAGCCAATTCTATCATAATCTGTTATAACAGATTGCCAATTTTTTTGTAAAGTTAGAGTATTTTAGTCTATAATATTCCTCTTAGCGAGCAAGCACAAACTCTTATATATATATATATATATACATTAATTCTCTTTGTATTAGTGAATGACATAATCAATTAGTCATTAGTTTACCTTGTACGTGAGAGAGTAAATATTTTTATAATATTTTTTATTATAAATTATAAATATAAAATAAATAAAAAATAATAATATAATTAAGCAAGTTAATAATCTTTTTTAAAATAACATTAGAAATAATAAATTGATATAAATTAATATGCTCTATGCAAATGATTTTTTAAAAAATAAATCGACTTTATGTTCATTAGAGCCAATACATCCAAAGCAATTTATTATAAAACAATCAAACGCATAAAACCCATTAAAAGAAAATACTTACATCTTCCCTAAGTAGAGAAATCAGATTTGAAATCATCAAAAGCCCTTTGAGAATTAACATGAGTAGTATTCTGTGAAAGCACTGTTTTAACCGAACCGTACAAAACGCTTTCCTTCATTACAGTGGTATCTAGATACTAATTTAACACCAAAACCTCTAAATTTTTCAGGGTTTCAAAAATAACAATATAAAGTGAAAATACCTTCTTTTCCATAGCAGAATAGTGACTATCGGCTAACGGTGGTAGATAACTGTTGAGCTTAAGGGTTTTGACGGTGTTTCTTTTGCAAGCTTTCTTCCAGCTTTATTCTTTTGGATCTCCACATGCTGTCTTCTCTTCTCCAACGACCTTCATCAGCATTGATGGCGACTTTGCAACGGTTAGGGCGAATCTTTGTTATAGCGAGGTTTCTTTGGAGCATTTATTTGGTTAGGCAAAACGATGGCTCTTTTTCGTATGACGTAAAAAAATGAAAAGAAAAGAGATGGAGGATTCATCTTCAATAAAACAGACTAGTATTGTATAAGTGCGTTGCGCTGATTAATTATTAATTATTTTTAATATATTTTTATTCATATTAGTTTAAATTATTTTTGAATAAATAGAAATAATAGTTTATATGGAGAGTTTATACATAATAAAAATAGTATGACAAAGAATTTTTATTCAAACTAAAAAAAGAAACTGAGACATAATAATATATTTATGTAATGTCATAAATTTTTTTTATTGTTTTAAATATCAAAACCAAATCAAGATTGACTTGTGGAAATTCCGCATATGGTCGAAGGTTTTTGCAATTCTTGGGTTTTCTTGGACAGATGTATTCAGAAATGCTGATATGAAAAATGTTAAAATGGTTGAATTTGTTGGGTGGGTCCCACCTGCATTTGAAAAAAAGTTAAAAAAACAAAAAGCAAAAAACAAATGTCAACAAAGTAGGTTTCGGTGCCTACCTTTGATAGAAAGAAAGAAAAAAACAAAAAAAGCAAATGTTGAAAACTTTGATTGGTTTTATTTTTGTTTTTTTATGCATTGTAATATCTATATAAAAGCCTTAGAAGAAGAAGAAATGAAGCGGTCGAGAAGAAGAAAAAATTGGGAGCTGCCTAGAGGCAAGCTGGGAGAGCAAGCCTCAAAATGCAATAGGGAAGTTTGTGAGAAAAACGCCCTAGAAAAATGGAGAGCCATGAGCAATACAGAGGGAGAACCTTTATGTGCTTATGATGGGAAAACCACAAGTATAAGCTTGTGAAGAAAGGAGAGCCAAAGCAGTGTTTGCTTTAATGAGTGTGAGAGAGTGGGTTGAGAATATTGTCTCAACGGGTGAGTGACAAAATAGTGAGGGAATTATTTTGGGGTTTGGGAAACACTCTGTGTGTCACTATTTTGGTGAGAACTCTTTTACTGTGTAACCTCTAGTGTTGATCTAGAGAAGACTCTGTCTTGTACCTACTATTTTATAGTGGAAGAAATTTTCGGAGTTTGTCCTGTGGACGTAGCCCAAAAAGGAAGGGTGAACCACGTTAAAATATTGGTGTCATTTTTATTTTATACAGCTGGTGTTACCGCCTATTTTATTCTCTCATTGGCCGGTTTGACCGCCTCCATATATTTATTTATTTACGTATTCTGCAGTAATTTTATTTTGCCTCTGTGAACATTATTCCGCTATGCCAACACTGTTAAATTTCCGAACAAGTGGTATCAAAACTGTTGGTTCGTGTTTTGGAGGCATTATTAAATACTGCAAAGATGGAGGCTAGGATGAAACAAATCTTCTCGGAGAATTCTGCTGATTGACCGTCAGAATGGTGATGATCTCCACGTAGTCGGGAGAGGGTGAAAGTAGATTTATTTTCATGCCCCACTTGAACCGTGAGGGGGAGATTTGTTCGGTGGGTCCCGCCTTAAGTGGGACCCATGGCTTTTGAAAAAAAGTTAAAAACAAAAAGACAAAAAACAAATGTCAACAAAGTAGGCTTCGGTGCCTACCTTTGAAAGAAAGAAAAAAAAAAGCAAATGTTGAAAACTTTGACTGGTTTTGTTTTTGTTTTTTTATGCATTGTAATATCTATATAAAAGCCTTGGGAGAAGAAGAAATGAAGCGGGCGAGCAGGAGAAAAAATTGGGAGCTGCTTGGAGGCCAGCCTCAAAATGCAACGAGGGAAGTTTGTGACAAAAATGGAGAGCCATGAGCAATAAAGAGGGAGAACCTTTTATGTGCTTGTAATGGGAAAACCACAAGTATAAGCTTGTGAAGAAAAGAGAGCCAAAGCAGTGTTTGCTTTGATTAGTGTGAGAGAGTGGGTTGAGAATATTGTCTCAACGGGTGAGTGACAAAATATTGAGAGAATTATTTTAGGGTTTGGGAAACACCCTGTGTGTCACTATTTTGGTGAGAACTCTTTTACTGTGTAACCTCTAGTGTTGATCTAGAGAAGACTGTCTCTTGTACCTACTATTTTATAGTGGAAGAAATTTTCGGAGTTTATCCCGTGGACGTAGCCCAAAAAGGAAGGGTGAACCACGTTAAAATATTGGTGTCATTTTTATTTTATACGGCCGGTGTTACCGCCTATTTTATTCTCTCATTGAATGGTTTGACCGCCTCCATATATTTATTTATTTACGTATTCTGTAGTAATTTTATTTTGCCTCTGTGAACATTATTTAGCTATGCCAACACTGTTAAATTTCCCAACAAATGGTATCAGAGCTGTTGGTTCATGTTTTGGAGGCATTATTAAATACTACAAAGATGGAGGCTAGGATGAAACAAATCTTCTCGAAGAATTCTGCTGATTGACCGTCGGAATGGTGATGATCTCCACGTAGTCGGGAGAGGGTGAAAGTAGATTTATTTTCATGCCCCACTTGAGCCGTGCGAGGGAGATTTGTTGGGTGGGTCCTGCCTTAAGTGGGACCCATGACTTTTGAAAAAAAGTTAAAAAAAAAAAACAAAAAACAAATGTCAACAAAGTAGGCTTCGGTGCCTACCTTTGAAAGAAAGAAAAAAAAAAGCAAATGTTGAAAACTTTGACTGGTTTTGTTTTTGTTTTTTTATGTATTGTAATATCTATATAAAAGCCTTGTGAGAAGAAGAAATGAAGCGGGCGAGCAGGAGAAAAAATTGGGAGCTGCCAACGGGGGAAGTTTGTGAGAAAAACGCCCTGGAAAAATGGAGAGCCATGAGCAATAAAGAGGGAGAACCTTTATGTGCTTGTGATGGGAAAACCACAAGTATAAGCTTGTGAAGAAAGGAGAGCCAAAGCAATGTTTGATTTGATGAGTGTGAGAGAGTGGGTTGAGAATATTGTCTCAACGGGTGAGTGAAAAAATAGTGAGGGAATTATTTTGGGGTTTGGGAAACACCCTGTGTGCCACTATTTTGGTGAGAACTCTTTTACTGTGTAACCTCTAGTGTTGATCTAGAGAAGACTCACTCTTATACCTACTATTTTATAGTGGAAGAAATTTTCAGAGTTTGTCCCGTGGACGTAGCCCAAAAAGGAAGGGTGAACCACGTTAAAATATTGGTGTCATTTTTATTTTATACGGCTAGTGTTACCGCCTATTTTATTCTCTCATTTTATGATTTGACAGCCTCCATATATTTATTTATTTACGTATTCTGCAGTAATTTTATTTTGCCTCTGTGAACATTATTCCGCTATGCCAACGCTGTTAAATTTCCCAACAAGTGGTATCAGAGCTATTGGTTTTTTTTTTGGAGGCATTATTAAATACTGCAAAGATGGAGGCTAGGATGAAACAAATCTTCTTGAAGAATTCTGCTGATTGACCGTCGGAATGGTGATGATCTCCATGTAATTGGGAGAGGGTGAAAGTAGATTTATTTTCATGCCCCATTTGAGCCGTGAGGGGGAGATTTGCTGGGTGGGTCCAGCCTCAAGTGGGACCCATAGCTTTTGAAAAAAAGTTAAAGAAACAAAAAACAAAAAACAAATGTCAACAAAGTAGGCTTCGGTGCCTACCTTTGAAAGAAAAAAAAAAAGCAAATGTTGAAAACTTTGATTGGTTTTGTTTTTGTATTTTTTTTATGCATTGTAATATCTATATAAAAGCCTTGGGAGAAGAAGAAATGAAGCGGGCAAGCAGGAGAAAAAATTGGGAGCTGCCTGGAGGCAAGCCTCAAAATGCAAAGGGGAAGTTTGTGAGAAAAACGCCCTGGAAAAATGGAGAGCTATGAGCAATAAAGAGGGAGAACCTTTATGTGCTTGTGATGGGAAAACCACAAATATAAGCTTGTGAAGAAAGGAGAGGCAAAGCAATGTTTGATTTGATGAGTGTGAGAGAGTGGGTTGAGAATATTGTCTCAACGGGTGAGTGACAAAATAGTGAGAGAATTATTTTGGCATTTGGGAAACACCCTGTGTGTCACTATTTTGGTGAGAACTCTTTTACTGTGTAACCTCTAGTGTTGATCTAGAGAAGACTCTCTCTTGTACCTACTATTTTATAGTGGAAGAAATTTTCGGATTTTATCCCGTGGACGTAGCCCAAAAAGGAAGGGTGAACCACGTTAAAATATTGGTGTCATTTTTATTTTATACGGCCGGTGTTACCTCCTATTTTATTCTGTCATTTTCCGGTTTGACCGCCTCTATATATTTATTTATTTACTTATTCTGCAGTAATTTTATTTTGCCTTTGTGAACATTATTCCGCTATGCCAACGCTATTAAATTTCCCAACAAGTAGTATCAGAGCTGTTGGTTCGTGTTTTGAAGGCATTATTTAATACTACAAAGATGGAGGTTAGGATGAAACAAATCTTCTCAAAGAATTCTGTTGATTGATCGTCGAAATGGTGATGATCTCCACGTAGTCGGGAGAGGGTGAAAGTAGATTTTTTTTCATGCCCCACTTGAGCCGTGAGGGGGAGATTTGCTCGGTGAGTCCCGCCTCAAGTGGGATACATAGCTTTTGAAAATAAGTTTAAAAAAAAAACAAATGTCAACAAAGTAGGCTTCGGTGCCTACCTTTGAAAGAAAGAAAAAAAAAGCAAATGTTGAAAACTTTGGTTGGTTTTGTTTTTGTTTTTTTTTATGCATTGTAATATCTATATAAAAGCTTTGGGAGAAGAAGAAATGAAGCGGGCGAGCAGGAGAAAAAATTGGGAGCTGCCTGGAGGCAAGCCTTAAAATGCAACGGGGAGGTTTGTGACAAAAACGCCCTGGAAAAATGGAGAGCCATAAGCAATGAAGATGGAGAACCTTTATGTGCTTGTGATGGGAAAACCACAAGTATAAGCTTGTGAAGAAAGGAGAGCCAAAGCAATGTTTGCTTTGATGAGTGTAAGAGAGTGGGTTGAGAATATTGTCTCAACGGGTGAGTGACAGAATAGTGAGGGAATTATTTTGGGGTTTGAGAAACACCCTGTGTGTCACTATTTTGGTGAGAACTCTTTTACTGTGTAACCTCTAGTGTTAATCTAGAGAAGACTCTCTCTTGTACCTATTATTATATAGTGGAAGAAATTTTTGGAGTTTATCCCGTGGACGTAGCCCAAAAAGGAAGGGTGAACCACGTTAAAATATTGGTGTCATTTTTGTTTTATATGACCGGTGTTACCGCCTATTTTATTCTCTTATTGGCCGGTTTGACCGCCTCCATATATTTATTTATTTATGTATTCTGCAGTAATTTTATTTTACCTCTGTGAACATTATTCCGCTATGCCAATGCTGTTAAATTTCCCAACAGAATTTACAGAATATAATAACTTATGGGGTTGAACAAAAACAGAATAGCCGAAGGAGAAAGAGAGCGAAGAAGAGGAAGTGAAATCTTGAATAGAAGAGATGATAATAAGGATTTTTCTGATATTTTATTGCTAAAGGAAAGGATTGGGTTGAAAATATGTGGTTGGGTTGTATCAACATAGCGAAAGTAGATGTGGTTTTTGATGATTGGGTTGGCAATACTTGGTTGAGTTGTACCAACATGTCACTCGTCGACTTCAATGCCAACCATCGTCGCCAGAAACTATTCATTTATAAAATTAATTTTTCACCTGAATTAAAAGAAAAAAATTACACTTTTATTGTGCTTTCTTAAATTTCTTAAAACCACAATATATTTTTTAATTCTTAGTTATGATTAAAGTAAAATATCTGTATGGATTCCTTTCGTTTTAATTTATTCTCTATGTGTTACTTGAAATATATTATATATAATTTAGCAAAACATACAAAATATTGTTTTTTAATCATCAAGTATATTTTTTACATTTACGTACAAAATAAAGTGTTTTTTTTTACATTTCATATTTCTCTAGTTAAAATATTTTGTATTTATTTAAGTTATTGGTATTTAAAATTTATTAAATATTAATTAATTATTTTCTTATTTAAACCATTGATGTCCTAAGACCATTTGACTTTAACTAAATATTTGACTGACAAGATTTTGAATCTTAAAAATTTAAGGGTATAAATGGTTCATAAGAATAAATTATTAATAAAAAAAATTTTATTTTAAAAAGGGATAAGCATGATGACAAACGAGGGATATGAAAAAATTGATGACCAAACAAATGTCCAAGTTTTGAATACGGTAATGAGAGCATATCTTAATTAATTAATATATAATATGGATACTAGTACTATTAAGAAATATAAATAAAAAAAATAGCTAGCTACAATTTATTTTATTTTCAAGAAATTATCCCATAAAGTTGTCTTAAGCCGAGTATTCCATGACTCACTGAGCAAGTTGGACATTAATAATATCTATGCACCAACTTGAGGGGGAGTATTGGAGTGTGAATGGAATAATTAGAAATTTGGAAGAAAAAATGAAGGAGTGATTTGAGAGAAGAAATCAGGGAATGATTTCTGTAATTAATGATTGTATTTCCCAAATAGATTTATATAGGTACTATAAATATGTGTATCATTTGTAAAGAAAATATATGAAAAATAGAAGATCTTCCTTTTCCCAATTCTCTTCTCCATTGTTGACACAGGCCCTCAAGGAGGAACACATATTCTTCAGTGCATTGGATCTAAATTCAAATGCACAAACACTAGTTACAGACATTGAGCTCGCCAATGCCAATAATCAAATCAAAAAAGACAAGCAACAAGCTAGTGAAAAAAATCCATTATAATGCATGATTTGCATGCATAATGGGATAGTGCAGGGGAAAAATTCAGGGATTGATCCAAAAATTTATGTTAGTGGGGCAATATGTGTAGATGTGTGTGTGTTTGGGGTTATTTATAAAAATATTTATTAAAAACATCTCTTGATGATAATTTTAAATTTTTTCATAATTTTTAATATTTAATACTAATAAAAATTTATTATTAATATATAATTGTACACTAAAAACAAAGGCAAAAATTATATTAAAATGTGTACTGTTAGTATAAGATGTTATATTCTAATATTTAATTTTAAATTTAATATATATAAGAAAGTTGCATTTATTAACACAGTAAATATGTAATTTCACAATTGCAACACCTCAGTCATTTGTTTGTTCTACACTATCTACGTTTGTTAGTTCTTATACAAATCCCTTGTAACCTACAGTCCTATATATACTCTGTAACAAAATCATTCAATATATAGAATACATATTTTCACCATTCTTCTCAAGTTTATATGGTATCAGAGCTTGCAATGGCTTCCAACACCGAAACCCAATTAATTGTCCCTAACTCTTCCTCATCTTCATCTTCTTCAACCTCCACCTCAATCAATTTTTTTGTTAAACTCAATTCCAGAAACTATCTCGCTTGGAAAACCCAGCTCATCCCTCTCCTGAATTCCCAAGATTTAATGGGATATGTTGATGGCTCTAAAACTCCACCCTCTTCAACAATCATGAATACTGACACCCCACCATCCCCAATTCCAAATCCTGAATTTCATCTTTGGTTTAAAAAGGATCAGCTGCTGCTGTCCTGGATCCTCTCTTCCCTCTCTGAAGACGTGTTTCCTTACATTGTAGGTGTTACATCATCTCGCCAGGCCTGGGTTGCTCTCGCCAATACCTTTGGCGCTGTGTCTCAAAATAGGCAGTTGCAGCTTCACATCGAACTGCAGGAGTTAAAGAAAAACGACCTTTCCGTCTCTGAATATCTCCGCAAGGTTAAGTCCCTCTCTAACAAATTGGCAGCAGCGGGTAGAACCATGACAACTGCTGAGTTCAACGCCATAATCTTCCGCAACATTGGCATGGAATATCAAGGCATTGTTTCTTCCTTAAATATGAGAGTTGACCCTGTTCCTTTTAATGAGTTGCATAGTTAACTCGTTTCCCATGAAATTCTTTTAAAAAGCAATTTTGATTCTTTCATGGCCAACTATTCTTATAAACCACCTCTCCTTCCCACACCATCTGCTCCACCCTCTTCTCTCTCTATTCGACCATCTCATTCACCCCACCATCCTCAGCCCTCTTATCGCCCTCAATGGCACACCCGCAACCGCAGAGGAGTCCCATGCCAAATATACGGAATACCCAACCATACTGCATCAGTGTGTCGACATCGCTATCAGCGATCAAATTCTGCCCAGCAACACTTCTCTCCTTCACCGCAGGCTAATATTGGCTATCACCTTCCGTCATCTCCACTTGCCCTTCAACCTTGGCTCGCTGACACTGGAGCTTCCGCTCACATAACACCAGACCTCGGTTCTCTCCATTATCCTCAACAATATTCTGACTCTGATAAACTCTATATCGGTGATGGTAAGGGTTTGGACATTCATCATATGGGTACAAGCTATCTCCCTACACCTAATAAATCTTTTATCTTGTCTAACACACTTCATGTGCCTACTATCTCCAAACCATTAATTTCTGTTCACAGGTTTTCTCTTGACAATAACTGTTATTTTGAATTTTGGCCATTTTGTTTCTTTGTTAAGGATTAGGTAACAAGGCAGACTCTACTCAAGGGAGACAATAGACATGGCTTGTACCAATTTCCAGTCAATTTCAAGAATGCTGTTCTCATCGACAACACCAACTCTCATGCTCTATGGCACTCTCGTTTAGGCCATCCTCATCTCCAAGTCCTCTCCAACATTACCAAGAAAAATCAAATAAAAATTTCAGCTGCTCCTACATCACCTTGTTCATCATGTCTTCTAGGAAAATTTTGCAAATTACCTTTTGCTTCCGTATATCATAAGTCTAGTGAACCTTTTCAAATTTTGCATTCCGATGTTTGGGGACCTTCCCCCATTGTTTCTAATGTTGGCTATAAATATTTTGTTCATTTTATTAATGATTTTACAAGATTCACATGGATCTTCTTTCTCAAAAACAAAAGTGATGT
>CATIWK010683403.1:0-13429 GCA_949634005.1 Mallotus japonicus | reverse complement strand
CTATATCTCAATGCTTATAATCAGCATAATAAAATTTTAAATAATTAAGATATCCTTTAATCTTTAAACTAATTTTATTTATTTTTGTTTGTAGTATTGATTATTTGTTCACTTAATTTTAAAACAAATTTATAGTTTTTATTTTATTATTATTTTTAATTCTTTTATATATATCATCAAAGATATACAGTATTCTTAAAATGGAAATTTAGACCTTATTGAATCCTTTAAAAATAGTCGATAGCATGAATCATATACAAAAACTTTTTGATTATAGTTATTTTGGTTCTTATACATCTAAATTCCAAATCAGCTTGCAAGCCTCGAGGCTGCTGATTAGATTGCTAATACCTAGGGGTTTTCAAATTTTTTTTAATATCCATCTAGCAGAATAATAATAATTGCTATGCTCGGTCCGTTTTCAGGTTGTAAGTTACCTGCAAAACAGAAGCCGGTGAAGAAGTTTTGCTAGGTGGGGTCCCAGCAAATCCTCTCCGACGGTCAATTCAGACAAGAGAAACAATGGTGAAAGGTTTTTAAGAGACTCAGGGCTTTCTTTGGTGTCTTACCTCTCTAGCTGCTCCGCATGAGTGTATATATAGCCGTACTCGATGCCATGTGTCACTTGGTGATTTGTGGTGAGCCCTATTCAGGTGGTTTGCCCTCTGGTCTCGGTTCTGCACCTTCCCGGGCGGTTGGCCCTAATGAGCCGGTGTTGTTTGTTAGGGGACATTGCCCTAGTGTTGCAAGAGGTCTATCAGTGTGCGGGCGTTAGCAAGGTACAGGCTCTTGGCGTTACTATGGAATCTTTGCGAGCGTGAAGAGGTGATTTCTTTGTACTGTTAATTGTTGACGTGTCATGCCCTTGTTGGTTGTTGGTTCCTCTTTGTTAGCTGTCACTATCATTCTCTAACGGTTTTTGTCTGATATTGATTCAGGTGGCTTGGAGGCGAAGAAGAGCGAGGAAGGAGAAGAACAGTACCAGCTTCTAGGGGCCTTGCTAGGCTCCGTTTCCTTGGGCCAAGTCCATGTTTAGATTGGGCTCCGTTTTTCCGGGTCAAATCCATGTTTTGGTATCACAAATTAAACAAAAAAACAAACGAAAATCATAAATTCAATTTCAAGATTACACCTTTTTTTTCTCTTAATAAATAAAATTAGAAAAAAAAAAGGAATTGAGTTTTAGATTTGCTTTATCCAAAATTTACCTGAAAGTGCTATGAGAGAGGTGATTTTGCCTAGGGATACGAAATGGAGAGAGAGCTGAGTTGGTTCCTGTTATGGGTTTAAGTCCAGAACTTAACATGCCGGTGGACCGCACGAAAAACCTTACGGCTCCACTGGCGGACATGGCTGTTGCCTGTTGGGAAGTGAGAGTGGTTGAGGGTTTTAGGGGATTATACAAATCGGAGGTTTTGCACCTCAAGTCTGGAGGAAAAGAAACAGTAGACAGAATCCCATGAAATTACGAAGCAAAAAAAATAAAATCTTTCAAACGAAAAATCAAAGAACATAATGCATATCATCGAAACAAACATACCCAGAACACCAAACATTGTTTACTCATAGATAATATAAAAAAAAACAACATAAAGCATTGAAAATTACATAGAAAATTAACCCAACTGAAGAATTAAAAAAGAAGGGTTCTTGCCTGCGAAAAAAGAAGAACTAGGTTAAAGGAGAATGTAAACGCTAGGGAAGTGAAAAGAAAAGAAAACGGAAAATAAAGGGAGACAAAAGGTCATGGAATAAGAACAGAAATGAAACTGAAGAGAAGAAGAACGAAAGGAAAGCGAAAAGAAAAGAAACATAGAATTGATCTATTCAACCTACAAAATTTAAGAACACCTGTGACGGAAGGGAAGGAAAACTAAAGGGACGAAAGGTAAACAACATATAGTGGAATGTGAGTTGAAATTCTAGGCGCCACGTGTTTAAAATATAGAGGGTAAGTGGAGTTGCTGAATGCTGAAAGGATATGACGTGGCAAAATTCATATATTCAACTATTTTTTTTGAAAAATTCACATAACACACACATTGCACAGGGAATCAACACGCCACTTAACAAAACACGTGCAATTTTGTTAAGCGCGGAATCAGTTATATGCAAAACACACACACGTTATGCTAGCAATGTGGGATCCAAGACCGGAGTGAGGAATACCACTAAAGCAGCACCACACTATACACACCACTTTCCTCTCTGAAGATTTTACTCTTTTTTGAAAAATTCACATAACACACACACACATTGCACAGGGAACCAACACGCCACTTAACAAAACACGTTCAATTTTATTAAGCGCCGAATCAGTTATATGCAACACACACACACGTTATGCTAGCGATATGGAATCCAAGACCGGAGTGAGAAACACCACTAAAGCATCACCACACTATATATTCAACTATTATATATTATTTATAGATAGATAGATTAGATTCTCCTTCCCTTTCGTTGACACAAATAATTAATAGTTGTAATTTTATAATGTAATATTTACTAATAAGTGATATTGTTAAAAATTTAACATATAATGAAATTAATGAAAGTGTTTTTTTTTTTTTAATAAATATAGTCCAAATTAACAGGTCTAATAAAATAGTTCAGTTCGATTAACCAAACTAATCCACCTAAATATTTCCACAACCAAACTGTCAGTTCAACCTTTAATATCAATGCGGTTCGATTGATGTTTATTGCCACCGAAAATCGAATTGTTTAACACATTTTTGCCTCCAAACTGAACCGATTCATGTGTACATCCCTACTTAATTGTAAAAAAATAACTTAAATACTAAAATAATAAAAATTAAAAAGTTCCAACATCATTTATGGATTTACTCCATAAGTGCATTAATTATGTGGTCATGAAAGTTATATATTATCCATATCTTGCACATATTCTGACATTTTTTTTTTACCAAATATTTTGACATTCGAAGTCTCATCAAATAATTGATTAATCTTGTTGTCACCATTTGAATCATTAGTGAAAAATCTAGCTTAATAATTATCCAATAAGTACAGTAAACTTTTCCAAACCACAAACCCGATATCATATATGGATAATGATGCATAACTCAGATCGCGATGTTGCGCAAGAAGACAAATGACTTTTTGGGATAATTGTAATATTGCCTCCAATACTAATTAAAATTTAGTTTTTAATTTATTTTTTTCAAATTTTAATTTTTTTAACAATTAATTAAATTTATGAAATCTAAAACCTAAAATGCATTGGGTTAACCCATCGTACCATGAATTAAATACCTGTAATTTGTAAATATTTTGTTATTATTTCCCCCAATACTAATTAATTTTTTTTTATATATATAAAAATTTTAGATTAGAGAAGATTTCAATTAGTGCACTAAGACATCCCAACTAGCAATTAATTAAATTGATAGAATCTAAAACCTAAAATGCACAGGGTGAACCCATCATGTCATGAATTAAACACCTGTAAATTGTAAATATTTTTTTTATTTCTTTAATAATGTGGTTATATAAAAAAGTAAGGGTATAAATGTAAATGTTGCTCATCGTGGCATTATCATTTTCCAGGATAAAAAAAGTTTATAACAAAGTCTTCCAATAAAAATTAATAATTTTTACAAATCATCTCGATTATTACTTCACTATTACTGATTTGTCTATGTTAATTTTCTTTAATTTTTTCAAGGACATTTTTATTTACATAGAATATATTATACCTTACGGTTAAATATATATAGAGTTATATTTTTTTTTTACTAGATGTTTTAACTTATATGTCACACATTTAACAGTAAAAGTTTAATATACTGATGTAAGTAAAAATCTCCGAAAATTGTAATATACCAATAAATTGGGATAAACTTAGAGATTGTCTGGAAAAAAAAAATGGCCACATCAGTGTGGCTCCTCTTGAGGGTTCTGACTTCTATTTTTTTATCGGCTTTGCAAATCATGTTGATCACCGACATAGCCAGTCATGTAGTTAATACTTCTGAGTTCTGAGGTTATTATTATCGGCTTCACAAATCATGTTGATCACCAACATAGCCAATTATGTAGTTAACACTTCTGAGGTTAGACTACAGTTCAAGGATATCTATTCCTGCAGGTAAACCATAATTAAAGCTTGTAATAACTCTGTTGATTAACAATTTTTCGAAAGCCAAATCATCTCAAAAATAGTCCTTTTTTCATTAGTTCATTACTGTTTACCTTTGCTAATTTTTATTCTTAAGTTTGAATGATCTATAAATTTCACTATAATCACTTCTAGTATCCAGTAGCCACGCATGGATTCCAACTAATCTAGATCGAGTCGCTGATATGTTTTGCATTAATTTGAAACATGAATATTCTGCTGCAGGATTTGGTGCTACCAAAGATATGAAAGCAATATTTCTAGTTTTGGGGCTAGAAGACATTGTGCAACTTTTTTTTTTGACAAGGGCTATGCATTAATTTCTTCAATGGTGCTCTGCTCTCTGGGCAGCTAAAACTTTACACAACTAAGAAAAACTATATATACATACATTACTGATGTAGCGGAAGCCTAAATTAAAAGAGATAAGTGTTGATTGTCATTGATTCGTGCACGAATAGCCATCAAACAACCTTATTTTACTCTATTGATTCAAACGAATGTCAAAATAAAAGGTATCAATATTCGTTGATTCACAAAGGAATACCGAAAATTGGGAAGAAAAGAGTAATCTGATTATTAATTCAACAAAAACTGTCTCAAACATCCGAAAAAGATCAAGGGAAAAACCCTAAAAGAAAAATGCAAAAAGACCAAAAAAAACCTCTAAAACAGACATAAAACTTCGAAGCTAATTTTAAGGCCCTAAACAATGAATTTTGGCCTCGAAATCTGGCCGGTAATGGGTAAATTTGGCAACAAATATAGGTCTTTAAATCAGCTTCGTTTTGATATATTATGAGCCCCGTGGTTCAATCAGACCCAAAAGTTAGAGCCACTAAGAGCTCACTTGCGCACTTCCCTCCTATCAAACTCATCCATAAACTCCAATGCAATTTGGTCCTCATCAATTACCCAGATTGATGTACTAACCATAATGTATTTTTTGCAATGGCAAATCAATGGTTACATCCTTTAGGGCGGTGTTTTAACTGAAGCCTGCCGACCGCCTTTTTGTAGCGACGAAGATAAACTTCCTTGATGACCTGCTTGGCAAGGAGTAAAAACCCCACTAGCCCAATGATGGAAACAATTGGACATCTGCCTGATATAGTGGGTTCGATGAAAGCCAACGAAACAGTGTAGCGAGTAACAAGTGGAAATACAAGCCCTACAGTAGGAATAGGACCACCAGAAAGGAGATCAGTAATCGTCTTTATCGCCACAAGAAAAGCTGATGTATTAAATATGGAAAACAAGTTCCACTCAAAGCTGCTCATAACAGAAGTGCCTATCGGAGTCGGACTGTAATCATTGGTGATTCTTTTGCTAACATTAGAGGAAGGTAAAGATGGGTCATCCTGCCGAAGACCACGAGGAGGACTGAGAATAGCCTGGTACGTACCAGTTGCGATTAATACAGCAACTGTAAGTATTCCACTGCGAGTTTGATCCGAGATATGCAAATTGTAATGTAAAGAGCGGATTGCTAGTTTCTCAAAAGTTGAAATCTTTCTCTTTAAACATTCTTCACTGCTATAATCTTTGGGTTCAAAATATTTAGCATAATTTCGCATATCTTCAATTTCATTTCTTCTCAATTGCCCTCCTCGTTCTAAAATATCCATAGCTGTATCACCTTGCAAGTTCTTGGAACTTAGCACTTTTTTCGAGCTACGTAGACGAAAAAATAGATTTCTATTTATAAGAGGGATGAAATCATTCAAAATATATATAATACGACGAAAAAAATAAGAAGCCAAAAATGAGGGGTAATCCTTTGCAAAGCTTTTTAACAGTCTCACGACCTGCAAACATTAATAAAGTTTGTCAGTAAATATATCGTATGTTACTCTCTGCTGTGAAGTTGATCGATATCAGTAAATAAAAAAAAAAATTTAACCTGAATTTTATTCCTTAGACTGGCAATATGCAATGCCGTGTTGCCTTCATTGTCGCTCCATCCCATAACGGCATCATTTCCAGCGTACTCAAGCCATCCTAATATGACTTCTACAGCTTCCAGTTGATCATTTTTTGCTGCAGTGTGCAGTGCAGTTTCTTTATTGTCAGTAACATCTTCAATAGATAAGGCGCAGGCAGCCAAAGATTTTACAATAAGATCAAGATTCCCTCGTTCAGCTGCTATATGCAAAGGAGTTTTACCCATTTTTCCTTTGACATGGACAAGATGCCCGGCGACTTCAAGTAGCCGAATAGCAGTTTCAGACTTTTCGCTGATAAAGGCTAAGTGCAGAGGACTAAGTCCGTCTTGGTTTAGCTTCCTGCTAAATGATGGTTTTAACCTATTGATCTCCAATGCAAATTTGGTATGACCTCTAGACGCAGCAATATGAAGAGGCGTATCCAAAAATGGTGACTGATCGATCTGCTCCAACACATAAGGATCTTCCTCAATGATTGAATACAAGGCATTGATATCTCCAAATTCAGCTGCCAAATTCAGTTTCTGGTCCGTTCTGATAAGGAAATGTACACTAAGTAATTTTTTTAGCGGTTAATTGGTATAAAAAATCATACCGTTCAAATTTTTTTTATAAATTTATTTCAACTTTTAAAAATTAATAAAAATGTTTTAATTTAATAAATTATTCGCAATTTTAAAACAATGTAGTTGAGTTTTTTTAATTAATTCACAATTTTAATTGAAATTAAAAAAAAATCCACTTGGCCATCGTAAAAAAAACACTCATGTATTATATGTGCATCTTTTTGTTAATTTTTTTACCAAATTGCAAATTGTGCTAAATTGTAAATAATTAACTAAATTAACACAGGAATTGATTTTTTTTTTTTTTAATACCAATAGCCCTCATTTAACTAATACTTCAGATTTTAGAATCTTTACTCATTTAACATATACTCTGTTACTAATTAATATACCTAAGGAGAATTGCAGAGGTATGAATGACAGGGATCGAAGAAGCTGTTACGGCTCCAGCACTGCACAGCAATTCCCTAATCTCAGTCGGCTTTTCATCTTGTGCATAGTCCAAAGCTGTCCGTCCTTCAACGTTCTTTGCGTTTATATCAACTTTGCAGCTTATTAGCAAATTGTACAAGCTATGTGCAGTACCAAGGAAACATCCCAAACAAAATTAGTTGCATAGAGTTTCGAAAAATATATGCGAAAACAGATTTAATTAACAAGTTAAAAAGGAGAACAAATTAATGTAGAGCAATGATAACTCAACTTGCCTGGAGTTCATTTTTAGAGGTTGCTATATGTAAGATAGTGTTCCTTCCACATCCATCCAGTTGAGAATCCTCTTCTTCAAGTAAGCCTCTTCATGAGAGCTTCTAAAAACAAGGAACTGAAAAGCTTCAAACTGATCATTTTTCAAAGCAACATGCAAAGCAGTCTCATCTCTAATGGTCACATCCAATACTGATTTTGGGCAAATGGATAGGACTTTGGCCAAAAGATTAAGATTATTTCCTTTCTCAGCCATATAATGCAAGACGGTCTTGTTTTCTCTTCCTTTGACACGAACAAGATCACAGTTCTCTTTCACTAGCATGGTCACCAATCGAATATGATTATTTTGCAAAGCGAGGTGGACTGGGCTAAACCCTTCTGGGTTTAGCTTGGCTGCAAAAGATGGCATTAGTTTCATAATCTCCATGGCGTACTGGATATGTCCAGCAGCTGCAGCTATATGTAATGGGGTGTCCACATATGGAACATCATCAATTTGAGCCAAAACCTTTGGATTCTCTCGAATAGCTGCATACAGACCATCAATATTTCCTGCCACACTAGCTTCCACCAACTGGTTCATTTTAAGGTCAATAGCGCAAAGTTTTAAGTATAAAGGCAAGGAAGAAGATGAAGAGGGATATATATATATATAAAGAAAATTAGTTAAAATTTACATATTTTTATTCTTATTCTGCACATCCAATCCTAGGGTGGTGTAGGTATGAACTTCGATTTCAATGGGCTAAATAAAATTATAAAATTATCACTGTCTAACATCATATCAAACTTCAATATTTTAAAATAATTTCAAATAATTATATTGTCAAAATTAAATCGGACATTCTCACCCCTACACCCTTGTGTGTATAGGGATGGCTGTTTTTCTACAGCTGCCATTAACACCAAGTGATCCAAGTCCACGGTACGTACACGCCTTACACCTGACTGAATATTTACACTAAAGAAGAATTGAAAATAAGCAAGTTTTTGTCTGTGGAATAACTTCTCTTTTCAACGTGAGAGGAGAGTTCAATTTTTCAATGATTTGGATTTGAAAACTTTGTGCTATTACTTACCATTTTGATGTGATTGAGTCCCAATACAACTATTACTCCCTTGATTTGCTGTATTAGGACAATAACAACCATAGCTGGCTTCAAAAAAAAAAAAGGAATAACAACCATAGCTTGATTAGCTTCCTTATAACTCCTCTGCACCATCAATAATTTTCAGTGAAAAAGAGCTTATTTATTCTTCATATTTTAAAGGACGCCGATACATGTCGCAACTCACGACATCGTGAGTTGCAACAAATTCCAACTTTGCCATTTTTTTTGTTTTTAATTTTTTTTTTGAAATTCAATTTTTGTTGTTTGAAATCTAAAACCTAAGTTGCACACGGGTGAATCCGTCGGGCAAGGATCTAAACACCCGTAGTCTGTAAATTTTTTTTTAATCTAAAACTTAATTACACACGGGTGAACCTGTCGTGTAAGGATTTAAATACTCGTAACTTGTAAATTTTTTTTAATAATGAAATGAAAAAAAAATTAAAACAAAGAGGACACTATTGTGCGTCGCTACTCGCGACACTTATCTTTATCCTTTAAAGAAATTATACCACTAAACTGTTCACCATTCAACAATAAAAATAATTAAATAATTAATTTTAGCTAATAGTTAACCATTTTAAATAAAATTTTCTCATAATGTCTATTGTTTCGAATAATAAAAATTTATTAATGAAAAAGTAGTCAAATGATAACTTATATTTAAAGGTATTGTAACGTGCAAGATTCTGTTGTCGATTTAAAAGGAGATGGTTGCCCTCTCTTGTGCAGGTCCATCAATCAGTGACCACTTATTTACTCACTGATAATTAATTATAATATCTAGAATATTTACCAGTAAAATATGATATATGAAGTAAATTATTTCTAACATTTTATAAGAAAAATGCTAAAATAGTTTAATAGTTGAAAATAATAAACCAAACAGGTCATTGAATTCACTCGCATAATTAGTTTCATCGAGTGTCCACATTACACAATTTATAAGCAGTGGTTAAAAATAATGACTGTAAAGGATTTTTTTAATGATCGAAAAAGATTTAAATTATTCCAGTTTGATTTTAATAGAAAGTAAAAATTTTCTAACAATTATTTAAAATAATTGTATACATTGCATGTGAAACTTCACTCTCCTCTCTGTTCATTGTATCTTCCAACAGTCGACATCTCTTCTCGTGTGAAGTTTCCTCCCTTCTTCGGTTCATTACTTTACTTAAATTTTTCAATGCGAGCTTCGAAAAACCGTAGCTTGTTGTTGACTTATTGTCGTCGTAAATTTCTATGATTGTTTGCTTGCTCAAGCAAATGGGAAAGCAAGTTTTTGTGGATAGAATAATTTTCTTGTCCCTTGTCAGATCTAATATTCCACTATCTTATAATAATTATTGATAAATGGTTATATGGGAGATTTTTATCTACGTGCAAATCATTATATTCAATGGTTGAATAAATTATATATATATTTATGAGTGTTTTACATTTAATCAATAAAAATATAACACATTTATTAGTCTGGTAAGAAATTTGAATTTTTTTAAAGTAGTCTGTTAAAAATTTTCAAATTTTCAAGTAAATTTTTAAGTTTTGAGTTTTGTGTATAAAAAACAGCAGCTAATAGAATATTTTAACTAAATTCATATTAATTAAAATTTTTATGATTATCAGATATTAAAAGTTATTGTACTAAAAAAAAAAAAAATATATATATATATATATATATATCATATGTAATCTCATCCTATGCACTGCCAACGCAAGTTTAATCAAGAAGGAATGCGTACATCATTAGGTGTTGGATTCTATTTTCCAACAAGAATTATTGATTTGCATTTTTCTTTATTTTTTGATAAATTTGATTTGCATTTTTCGAGTTCCAAGAGTAATAAAAATTGAACAATTATGTATCATTAGGTGTCGGAGGATTATGTATCGATAATTAGGTGTTGGATCCGAAGTTCTTGCCACAAACCTACAGGAACTCACCTCAAAACCAAACTGAACGGCTAGTAAACTCCACATGGAGCATACCAAACTCCAACCAACAATAATCTAATATCACTATACGCACCACAACTCAAACAAAGAAACCCAATTCTATACCTAATGAAGTAATAAACCCACATCATATAATATAACCACTTCTATACTTTTCAAGCAAAATTACTTTAAATGTAAGTTCACATTAAATCTTGCAACAAAGAAAAGATACAATCATCATTAACCACCACCACCACATGCACAACAGCTAGCTGGAACCGCCTAATCTGATTAGGTGGCTCCAGGTGAAGATGATGAGCTTGTGGTTTGGCATTTACATCTTTGTTTCCACATTTGAATGGTCTTGTTAGCTTCACAAGTCACAAGCCTCTGACATGTCAAAGGAGAGAGCATAGATACCAGCATTATTGTCCAATGAACCATGTTGCATGATACCAGACAAATAGAGAAAGAAGATAGAAAAAAAAGAGAGAAATTGAGAGAGAGAATAATAACTTTTGGAATTATATCAGCATGCCAATTACAATGCAAGGAGCTGCCATATATCTGTTGCAGACTGAGAAGATTCTAGGTGCCAGCTAATAAAAGAAATACCAGAATACAAAGAATTTTTTTTTTTTTTTACCAAAGATGTTAGTATGTTAGCGGGAAGGGGATTGATGGGGTTTGAACCCACACCATGACACTACTTGGTGAGTGTCCAACTACCAAGACCAAGATGTCTTGGTGAATACAAAGAAATTAAAGATAGCATAATCACCATACACGTGTGATATGAAGTAATTGTTGCTAACTGTTAACTACCCTCTACGACACATAGCTAAGAACAACAATGGCATTTTTATTTACCAATTACCATATATCATTGTAGCTGAAAATTTTACCCACTTTCCCAATCCCCAAAACACGAAGTCATATCATGTCCTATAACCACAAATACCTCATCACTTTTTTTCATCTGATGCATTCGGTATTCGGTAGGATCCGACTAATCCAGATTCGACCCGGAACGGCAGTAAAGGTCTATTTCAAGAGTTTTAAAGTATCTACATACCCAAAACTTGAACCCGAAACCTCTGATTAAGCTGAAAGAATCTTTCACCAACTTATTCACACCCTCTTAGATATAACACCTCATCATTAAATTGCCATTGAATCAATAACAATCCTCTGATGAGACACCACATTCTACAAAAAAATTCCTTCTCAAAGACTGAATTTCTTTATTAAAAAATAGTTAATATCATTTTTGAAAGTACTAATATTTAAATTATTATTCTATTTAATTTTTAAACAACTAAAAAAATTAATTAATATAACTTTAAATTTTTAATAAATTTTAATTTGATAAAATTTTCAAAAATAAAAAAGTAATTTTATCTATATAACAATCTAATTTTTCAACTTTATAGAGTTTTATTATAATATAATACTTTATTATAATTTTTATTTTTTATATAATAATCTAATTTTACAAATTTGATAGAGTTATAATATAAAAATTTACTACATTCTTCATAATTTTTTTTAAAAATAATTATAAAAAACTCTCTCCATATTTTTATTGTTAATATTTTCATAATTAATTATTTTACAAAATTTACTAATTTTAATTTTAATTATTCAGTTATTAAATTTAATTTAGTAAAACTTATAAAATTATATAATCTAATTTGATTTAGATAAAATTTTAAATTAATTTAATTTTTATTAAAAATAAAATATAAGTTAATCTAATTAAAATAGGAAACATACTTTCAATCAAAATACAATTATATTTAATTAATTTAAATTAATTTTGATTTTATATATATATATATATATATATATATAATTACTTGTGCACGTCTAAAATATGGCCAATCAAGTTAACAAATGCTACTATCAAAGCTTATAAGCCATTAGCTTATATGGCCATACATGAATATAATAAACAACTTGATTCATTGTGTATGTGTTTTGTGAAAAAAAAAAACGACCTATTTTTAATTTTCTTATGTTTTAGCTAATTGTTAGCGTCTAATTTAATTACATTAAATTTTTTGAAAAATCAAATTTTGAATTTTTGAAGCTTGAGAAGGTGAATACATTTATTTAATTACTAATGGTTAACTTTCAGTTATTTTAACATTTATCTATTGTTGAAAATTTTTTTACCTAACTTAATTGTTGGATAAATAATATATATTTTGAGTGATATATATATATATATATATATAATTTAAATTTTAATATAATATATTTAGAATAAATAATATCTTTGTATGCCTCTATTCATATAAAAAAATATAAAATAGAAAAAAATTAAAAAAGGAAAAAGAAAGGGGTTGTATGAGGTCCCCACGAATAGCCAAAAGGTGTAGACATTCAGTTTGAAGAGAGTATGGTTCGAATCCCACCCTCCCTCTCTACCTTCTTATAGTATTGGGAATTAACCATTTGTATTAACTAAAAAAAAAGAGGGCTGTATGAGAATTTTAGTGGATGTATAAACGGTAACCGAACGTAGGCGGTAAGCAAGAGAAAAGTGACAGCAAGGAAAATGCACAGGTTACAGGGTGTCGCGATTTCGCATTGGATTCAATTATTGTTATTATTATTATATGAATGAGGCACAATGCATACTTAGTCCCTTGAATTTTTGGTCAAAATCCTATTAGTCACCTAAATTTCTATTTGATTTTATAGACACTTCAACTTATAAATGTGACCTTATAGACACCTCAACTTGTAAAATTTATATCTTTTAAACACTTCCGTTTTTTAAGCCACGCTCCTCGGCCAGAAAAATTTTCTTTACAATCCTTATAATTTTTGTAAATTATCATTTTGATCCTCTCACTTTTTTAACATTTTTTTATTATTTTAAGCATAATAATTATTAATATTATTAATTTATTTACACTTATATATCTTGATTATATTGAAATTAGAATGACAAGTATATTTTTAATATTCAGATGTTTTGATTTAATTTTTTAATATTTAGATATT
>CATIWK010683342.1:0-13984 GCA_949634005.1 Mallotus japonicus | reverse complement strand
TATTATGAAATATTTCTAAATAGTAAAAAAAATAACAAAAGATGCATGGTTGCATCATTAGACCACGAAATGGAGGCACTAACTTAGAAATGTGAACTGTCACATTATTGAATGCATTTTGATGCAAAAATGAGTAAAATAATTATTTTCATGTTTGAGAAGTGGAAAAGTGCAGTTCTAATGCAAATGTGCAATTTTGATGCAAAAATATGATTTTTATGTTGAAAATGTGGAATTTATGTTAGAAATATGATTTTCATGTTGAAAATATAAAAATTATACAAAATGATGATATTGATATTTACTGGATGCAAAATACAAACTTTATGTGAAAAATGATGATTTTTCACATAAAGCTGTAGAATTGATGTGAAAATGTTGATTGCGATGTTAAATTATGATTTTTATCAATAAAATATGTTAAATATGCAGAGAATGCAAAAAATGTATGGAAATGATAAATTTTGTATTTTTTAGAAATAAAAATGAAGACTTGATGCGAAAATAATAATATTTTTATGATTTTTCACATTTTGGAGCCGAATGATGCAAAATGATAGTTTATTATGTGCAAAATAAAGTAAAGATTATTCAATCAGCATGCAAATTACCAGTCTCATCACACAATCACAATAATTTCTCAACTGCTGGCGGCAACAAGATACAATGTAAAACAGTAAAAATGATTGTTTGGTCCTCAGATTCGACTGAGCTTGTTTTGGGTTTTTTAAAGCTTTAGCTTCATGGGGTTTTTAAGTTGTCCTTGTCGAGAGGTTGAAAATGACGTGTAGAATGTAAGTTCGTATACCTTTGAAGCGTGCTTTGACAAAGATGTGGTTAGGTTTGATTCATGAGTCATTAATTTGACAAAGTTTCAGTATGTGTGAAGGCCCCCTAAATTGGGAGGTAGAGACCACTATTTATAAAAAAATGTTTTTTTTTTTGCTCGTGGGTACGCATGTAGGGGCGCACATATGCACGGTTTTGCACGCATACACATATAAGAGCGTGTAAGCAATTCTGTAATGTGTAAGCGTGCACTGGAGCATGTGGCCACGCACTACAAATTTGCTTATGCATTGATTTTCGGGTCTTTTTAGCTTTTTGGGCTGTTTTTAGAGGTTTTCGGGCCTTCCGATGCATTTCGATTAGGGTCGTATTCTATGGTTATGATTCTCCCATATGTCTTTTTCATTCCATCAAAAATTGATTTTACAGTATAGATGCTTATGACCTCCCCCTCTATGCCTTGCAGTAATGATTCCTCTGGCATTACGGCCTTTACCACAACGATGCTGTCCATATATCAAATTATTTCATGTATTTTGTGTATTGGATTTTACTTGACTGTCTACGGCTCCATTGAGTGTGATCGGGGTAGAAGTTTTGTATAAATGTATCACCATGCTATTAAGTATTTTGATTTAAGTTCTTTTCTTTCTAAGAGGTGGAATAGAATAACCCGGTTGAATGCGTTTCCGATGTCCGCTTTGTCAAAATTGGCTTCTATTTTCACGCGTGTAGTTATGCGCTTCAAATACACTCGTGCGTTGTTTCTCGGGTCTTTTCGGACTTTTTCGGGTTATTTTTAGAGGTTTTTAGGACTTACGGATGCATTTTTGATCCATTTTGTCAAAATCGGCTTCCATTTTTTCACGATGTTGAGCTCCGATCTTACGAGATGAACATCAGTTTGTTGAGTTGCACGTTTTGAGTAACGATTGCTCAAAATGAGCCACTTATCATTTTGACAATCTGTAATTCACAAAATCGAACTACGACTTAGTGATTTGGCGATCGATTTCGCACTTTGGAGGCTCAATTTGAGTTTTTTATACTTTAGTATGCTTCAGAGGTGGTACAAATGAACAGACATATATCATATTCAAGAAGATGTTTTCATCATCGGACCTTTTTGGGGATAGTCAAAATTTGATGTATGACAATTGCCCCCTGCTTCGCGTGTGTTGTATAGCCTCCTAGCACTAATGTCAATACACGTGAAGCAATGCAGAGATGCAAAAATAGTTTTATTGGGAAGAGAGGTACGTACCTTGTGGGGTGTTGTATTGCCTTCGGACGTCTTGTCTTATTATTGTTGTTCATGAATCGGTTGTTGGTGTTGTTTTATGATTCAAGTCTTGTTTTTATGATTTGGCTGTGATGCAAGATGCAGTTTGGGACACATACAAGAATGCAATTCGGGACTCATGTGAGGATAATGATGATGATTCATGCAAGATGAAATTTTGGGGGTTCACACAAGATGCAATTTTTGGGTTCATGCAAGATGCAATTTCAGGATTCATGCAAAGATGCATTTCTTCACATAGGATGATTCAAGCGAGTGAGACAAGCACGTGATAGTGATATGCAATCAGGCACATGATATGCAAGTATGCATATGCAAATGCAATGACTACCCCTTTGGGCATCGTACTTAACACTCTCTAACCGTGTTAAGGGTTTACTAGCAACGCTACCCTCACCCATTTAGGGTTTAGGCAGTGTTAAGATCACCTAATTAGTGTCAATGCTTCCCTCACCTATTCAGGGTTTTAGGTAGTTCTACGATCACCTAATTGGTGTCATGCAAAGTAGCAATGCTACCCTCACTTATTCAGGATTTTAGGTTGTACTACGATCACCTAATTGGTGTCAACGCCTCCCTCACCTATTCAGGGCTTTAGGTAGTGCTATGATCACCTAATTGGTGTCGTACAAAATAGCAACGCTACGCTCACCTATTCAGGATTTTAGGTAGTGCTACGACCACCTAATTGGTGTCATGCAAAGTAACAATGCTGCCCTCACCTATTCAGGGTTTTAGGTAGTGCTAAGATTACCTAATTGGTGTCGATGCCTCCCTCACTTATTCAAGATTTTAGGTAGTCCTACGATCACCTAATTGGTGTCGTGCAAAGTAGCAACGCTACCTTCACCTATTCAGGTTTTTAGGTGGTGCTACAATCACCTAATTGGTGTCGTGCAAAGTAGCAATGCTACCCTCACCTATTCATGGTTTTAAGTAGTGCTACGATCACATAATTAGTGTCGTGCAAAGTAGCAATGCTACCCTCACATATTCAGGGTTTTAGGTAGTGCTACGACCACCTAATTGGTGTCATGCAAAGATCAATTGTGATTGTGGTCGTGATCAATATCAAAGCTATGATTGCTGTCATGATTTGTGAGTGTGACTGTGCTATCGTGATTTGAGATGTGATTTGTATATGATTATGATCATGATAGTGATTGAGATTGTGATTTGTATGTGATTATGATCGTGATAGTGATTGAGATTGTGATTGGTGTATAGTGCACTCATGATTTGAGACTGTGACTTGTGTGTGATTGTGATCGTGATTGTGATTGTGATTGAGATTGTTATTTATGTATGATTGTGATTGTGATTGTGATTAAGATTAATGCACAGTGCAGCCGTGATTGTGATCAGTGTGATCGATGTAATGTGTCTTTTTTACCTTTTTGGCTTTGTCGTAGATTCTTCTCGATCTTGATTAGTGGTGAAGACTTTTGGATTTTTATTGGCTGGTTATAGCTTGAAGTCTTTTCCTTGTAGATACTTCTTAATCTTGATTGGTGATATTGAATTTTATATTTTTTATTGGCTAGGTACAGCTGGAAGTCTTGAGAAGGCACATATGAACATGTGAGCATAAGTTTATTATTATTTTGTTTGAAATGTATATAAAGAATTTTTTCTTGAATTTGTGCATTGAGTTAATTATGATGAGCTGAGTGATTCTATTCTTTTGTTCTTGTAATTAATTCATCGATGTCAAGAGCTATACTTATTAGAGCGTTTGAGTTGTCTTAACTATAATAATCTTGAGTTGATGTTGATCTCATCAATTCAAAAATATGATCCATAACTCGTGGTCAAGACTGTTTGTGTTACCAAGTGAATCTCTGAAGAGTGTAGCAAGATAAAACTTATAAAGAATGTTGATGAATAGAATAAATTTCGAATATCAAGCGGCTTTTAAGCAGGGAAGTGATAGATGACCATACATTATTACTTTTTGTGCAGGGATTTCCTTTCATTAGTATCCCCTCCCTACCTTATATTACTCAGGATGGATACCGCCGAAAGGTCCTTTTGGATACTCATACTCCACTTTTGGAGCATTGGAGTGCGCAAAGATTTTGATTTGATTTTTTGCTTTGCTTTTCCTACATCCCCTTTCTTTTATATTTTTCATATTCCCTTTTTTAGGATTCCTCGCCTTTCTCGCATTGCTCAATGTGAATACTGTAAAAGGGTCTCTTTTGATACTCTTACTCATTTTCGAGCATTGGGGTAGGTAGGTATGGTCTTAAGATCACAAGCCTGTTTGAAAGATGTCTTGATAACTGTAATTTATTTTGTTTATCGATGTCCTTTATGAGTTTTGTCTGGCAAATTCTTCTTCGATCCAAATGGTAGGGAAGCATTAGATTGATTAAAGTTTAAAAAGTCCTGACTTAGAGCTACCGATTGTGCTTGGGAAATCGCAAATTGAGCATTAAAGGAAGATTATAATAATTGAAATCAGCTCAATTGACTATGATATATGCAATTCATGACATAAATGAAGTTTGTAAAAATGTAAGAAGAGAGCCGTTATTATTTTTTATTTTATTTTCAATGTATGAATGCAAATGCAGATGCATGTATTAGAGAGAGAAGGAAGAGGGCACTCCCCGGTGTAGAGGTGTGATAATGGTGGCACTTGTCGATTTGTTGCGTTTGATGTTTTTGTTTTCCCTTGCTATTGTCATTTCTTTTGACTATTGATGTTGTCGTTGCTGTATATTGTATGTTTTGAAACTATAGCCCTTATTGTATTCTTGTGGTTGTAGCTTTTGCTATGTTGTGTAACCCTTGTTATGTTGCTTTATGAGCGGCTTTCACCTTTATGTACTTGGGTTTGCTTTAACTTTCA
This sequence comes from Mallotus japonicus, assembly GCA_949634005.1. Taxonomy (NCBI): domain Eukaryota; kingdom Viridiplantae; phylum Streptophyta; class Magnoliopsida; order Malpighiales; family Euphorbiaceae; genus Mallotus; species Mallotus japonicus. The sequence continues at coordinate 9,035 of CATIWK010683342.1, read as the reverse complement.
CAGTTTTATTAGCCTATAAAACAAAATAAGAGAATTATAGTTAGTATTGGTTATGTTTCTAGAGAATGTTTATGAGCCAGGGCATATTCTAACTTCCCCTTTATTGCGCTGCTTCTGTTGATTTAATGGTCATTGCTCTTGCTTATTGGTGTAGTTGCATTTCCTTGCAAAATAAAGGAATTTTAGTTAGTGTTTGTTTATTTGCAGAATGATTCTCAGTCCGAGTTTATTTTGACTTCCCTTTTAGCGGTCTTGTAGTGGTGCAGCACTTGTTACAGCATTTGTAATTCTTGTTGTTGTGTATGTAGCTCTCGTTGCACTGTCTGTGGCTTTAGCTGCGATGACTGTAGCTCTAGGTGTAGATGTAGCACCTATTGTGTTTGTTGTGTGCACATGCACGTGTCTCGAAGTGCCTGTATATTTCTTAAACTGTGTGCACATGTCTCGAAGTGCATACATGTACATATCTCAAAGTGAGCATATGTCTTATGTGTCTTTAAGTGTTTGCACAACATGCGTGTGTGTGCATTAGATGAAAATGCTACTGTGCAATGATGATGTAGTAATGATGTCATCAATTGTCGTGCTACGGATGTTATTCCGGTGATATGATAATGCAACAATTATAGATATATCATGTTTATGTCATTTTATTTTGTTTTTTTTCTTGGATGATAATACAATTTTGTGAGACAGTGATGTCAAACATAGTGTCCTATGACATGTAATGCTCATGTTTGTGCAGTTTGTGCATGTTTTGTTTATGTTTTTTCACTAGAATGCATGTATGGGATCCTAGGAATGCGTGTGTAGGAGTCTCGAAGTGCATGTATGAGTGCTTTGGAGGGCGCGACAAGAGAGAGAGTGAGTAATGACTCGCTGGGAACGTGTGGTCATGTGCTCTAGCACGTGGCCACACGGTTGGCATGTGGTTACGCACTCCAGAGGCATGAGCGCGCTTATATATGGGTGCTCATTCATGCACGGGGGAGGCTCTTACTTCTTCTCTGACCCTCTGTGACTTCTTTTCACATTTTTGAAGTGTTTTCACTTCTTCTGTTCTATTTTTTCTTATTCTATTACTGCTCTGTCGCTCTCTGTACACCATGGATTTCACTCTTTTTGGTGAAGTTCCTGATAATATTGATACGTCCCTTTGACTCTTGATGATTTGGATTTGGTGATAGAAGACACAGAGGTTGTGCACACTAGTACGAGAGCTACAGAGACTGGTACGGAGACCTCTACTGCTACTAGAGCTATAAAGACTGCTGCTGGGACTAGTGCTAGAGCTTCTTCTTATCCATCTGATTCTCACAGTCATCCTTGTCCATTCACGCTCTCTCGAGGAGGTCCGATTCTTATTATCCACAATCTGAAAACCCATGCTTTGACTACTCATCATTGCCAGGTTGGTTCCCATTTATCTCATTTTGCTATTTTTATAGCTTTATTTGTTGTAGTTCTTGTTATTTTTGTTATAGCCTATGTTGCTAGCTCTTGCCATCTTGCTTTTTTTTTATTGCATTGTTAAGTACTCGCTTGTATGTTTAGCTTTCACTGTCTGTTCACTTGGCTTTTGCTGTCTACTTAGTACTTATTGCTTTTCTAGCCCTTGTGTAGCTCTTTGATGTCGTAACTCTTGTTGTTTATCTGTCTATGTAGCTCTTGCTGTCTGTTTAGCACTTACTGACTGTGTAGCTCTTATCATCTTATCATTGTCAATGGTGATCAATTTTTGTGCTGTTTTGTTATTGATGCTTTTGATTTTGATTTTATTCCTATAATAATGAAGAAAAGAAATATTTTAGATTTCAGTGGTTGATAAATGCTCAAATGGTTTACTTGTTGATTGTAGCCTTATGGGCCTGCCATTGTGCTGCCCGGTAGCTTTAACAATGTCAACTTGTACTATCAGGGCCTTCCAGCATGCATGAAGCACAGAATCACTGGGAAGGGCTTTAACGACATCATTTATGCCCTTACTTACAATTCATATGCATCGAGCAAGGATACGATGTATGCTCTCATCGAGCGGTGGTTTGCCTTTCGGAGAGATGAATCTCACTCTGTTAGATTTTCCTGCCATTATCGGGCTGAGTTTCTCTGAGATTTTCCTGCCATTAGTGAGGAGTAGGTGGATGAAGGATCTGTTTGGGGTCATTGCTCATGTAAAGTCAAGTTGTTCTTCTCTAGTCTGATACACAGAGCTTGTCACCAGTGTCAGGTCAAAGTATGATACTGGCCATGTCAGTTCAGAGCAATTGGCTTGATGCTTTCTATTTTATCTGCTCAGTGTTGTCATCTTACTGAATGCTTCGGGCACTAGTTATTTGCAGTTATTGCCTATTTTAAAGAATTTGAGGGATTTGTCAAAGTACAGCTGGGGCACGGTTGCTTTTTCTCATATGTACTCAGATTTGGATGCGACCTGTAAGGGAGGCACGAGGATATGTAGCTGCTTATTCCTACTGGATGTGAGTGTGATCTTTTGTCTTTATTGATCATTTTATTGATTCTGGATGTTTTGGCTCATTTTCTTTTACAGATCTAGCCTTTTAAGTTTGGAGTACTTCCCTGTCCTACTATTAAGCATTTCTCGAAGAGTGGCTTTCCATGCTATACGTAGTGGATCAAGAAGACTTTTGACCTGATTGAGAGTCCCGCAGAGGCAAGGGATTTCCTGAGCAGGCTAACCTATGGCCAGGTATGATGGATTTTTTTATCCCAATTTTCTCATTTCTCAGCAATCTTTTTCTTATTTTATTCCTTGAATAGATTCATGCCCGCTGGTTATTGGCGAGAGAGGACTGGTCGTCAGAGATGGCAGTGGCCTAGTGCCTGATATAGAGAAGAGTTTTGTTGGCCGGTCTTGTCGATAAGGTATGGTACCTGGGTGAACAAGTCCACCGTTGGTGGGATTGACCATTTATGAGGAGAGTCCCGGTTGCTCCCCCTAGTGATATGTTCTAGGGTCGAGAGTTCACTAGAGAGGAGCTAGCCGCTTTTGCATGGATCAGGATGATGAGGATCCTAGTTCGAATGGCAGAGATCCCTGAGTGGATTCAACTTTTGCTTATGATGGCGACCACGGCCGATGTGATTGTTTACGAGGTTTAGTGTAAGCCTTTGGCTATGGTTGTTTGGTGTTGTATCATTCTCCTAAGATTAGAGACTTCGGGCATGTATTTTGGGCATTTGTCCCATATGTTGTACTTTGTAACATTTGTTGGTGTTGTTGTATCTGCCATGACTTCGTGTGCCTTTAACTGACTGACTTGTATGTTCTCTGATGATGACAGTAACATTTGTGCCTGTTGTACCTCTGGATGATGACCATGTGCTTGTATTTGACTGATGATTGTGCTATGTGAATGCATGATGATTATGCCACATGATGAATGGTAGCTTATTTCTCATCCTAGGACATTTATATACATGCAAATGAATGGAAACAAGATAGTGTTTTTTTATCTTGAGCTTATGTATAGATGTATTTAATGATCTTGATGCAAGATGACACTGGACTTCATTTGTGTTGGAGTCACATGTATGATGCATGTATGCATGGCATGATGATGGTATTACTATGTAAAGAAGAGCAACATCAACTTGCACTCTCAAGGTATACGTTGTGATGTGCATGTAATGCAAATGAGTATGCTATATGATGAAGGTGAGTGTTGGGCTCTAAATGATTTTTTTAGCTTTTTAGGAACTAATGTAAGGGGGCTTTGTTTAGAAGGTCCTTTGGGGAGAGTCAGACAATTAGTAGCTCTCGGCCAGAGTAACTGGGATTAGTGTTAATAGCAAGAGGAGTAACACATCTGAGGGAAAAACGAGGGATCTTGACGATGGTGCACTGAGCTAATGGTCATGTAGGGGTTTTAAGTGTTAGGCAGAATGCAAGCTTAGCAGCTTTTTTGTTTATACTCTTTATAATCTAATGATGAATCGAAGAGTAGCTCATAGCAAGTATTCGTTCAAGTACATGCCTCACATTATTATTTCTCATTTGTCCTCTTTTGCCTAGGTGGTTTTATGCACCTAGCTGGGCTTATTATTCTTTATTCTTTCTTTTTATTTTCTCTTCTTTTTCGTTTCTTTTCTTTCTTTTTTTTTTTTTTGAATGAAGCTATGCCGAGAATTGAACCCTTACAATTTTAATGAAGTGTGAAATGAGTAAAGATAATTAATAGATTATGGGATAATGACAAACACAGAGCTTAGCATTCCATCAAGATTTTTATAAGCCGCTTAAACATTCAGCATTAGCAAAATGATAAAAGCAAGATGTCATTGTTCTAATCTAGCTATTACATCCAAAAAAGAGCTTATTAGTCTTCTTCATTCTAATTGCTTCGGTTTGGCTTATTCATGGCCTTCAGATAGGATAGGCTTCTGTGGTTCTTTTTTGTTTTTCCCTCTTATGATAATCAAATGCAGGGTTCCAGGGGGTAAATGGGATTTGTGAAGCAAATGCCCTGTCGCTTCCTTAAGATTCACGTTTCCCAAGGGAAGTGATGTCCATCTTCAAGGGTGGTTGTAGTGTGGTTGGATACTCGGGTAGTGATTTATTTTCGGTGTGGTTAGATAGTCGGGTAGTGATTTATTTTCGGTGTGGGGTACATCTTGGTAGTTGGGTAAATCAAACCAATAACTATACTCACACAGTGTATCTGCGACAGCGAATATATGATATTCAATGTCTAACACTCCTAAACAGCTTACCAAAATGAAAAAAAAAGGACTTTAATCTTCGGATCCATAACAAACAAAAGAAGGGGATCCATAACAAACAAAAGAAGGGAAAGGCGGGTGGTTGAGACAGTGTAGTCCAGGGTGTATCTGCTTCAAGTGCGTATATCTCCTCCTGGTAGGAGTAGCAGATACTGGTAAATTATACTCTAAGGGTTGGTTTTGACATTGGGTCTTTTCTCAACATCATCAATTATTTCGGAATCAATGAGGTCTTGGACCATATTTTTAAAGGTTTTGCAGGCATTAGTAGTGTGGTCAGGCTTATGATGATAATCACAGTATAGGTTAGGGTTAATGTGATAGGGTGGCGGGTTTGGCAATGGTTTTATTCTCGAGGGTGTAGGAGGTTCTTTTCCTGAAGTCTTTGGAAGACTTTGGATAGCAGGAGGTTGAGCCTTACATATTTCCTATGGGTTGAATGGAGGTCAACTGGATGTAATGGATCATAACCCACCATACTCTGGCGACCGATTTTTGGACTTTTAGCTTCATCAAGCTCAAAACAACAGGGCTGCTTGGAGTGATATTGTAAGAAAGAGTTGGTTGGTTGAAGCTTTTGGTTAGCGTATTAATGTTTTCTTTCATTAGGGCCTCAAGCCGAGTGGTCTTGCACTTCATTTGATCCTCAAATTGAGCAATCTTGTAGGCTAGTTGTCGGATTTCTATTGTCGATTCAGATTCGGTTGCACTTACTGTCTTGGAAAAGGATTGTAGACAACCTCCTTGGTAAAATTTGCAATCATTTTCAATATCTTTAGGCATGCTCAAGACCTCTTTTCCTTTGTTCAACTTGGAATCAGGAGTGTCGGGTGCCCCCTTGTCATTAAGAATGCCACTTAAGAGGATTATCTCATCCTTGGAGTCTGGGGTTTGATTGAGGATATTTTTGATTTTAGCTTGAAGGATGGCTTTGATTTCAGCTCTAAGGACATCAGTTAAGCCACCATCAACCATAGATTCCTTTTTACTCTTTGAGGCTTTGATTCCCAAATTGCTCGGCAATTTCGAATTCTTACAGCTCCTGACTCTCCCTTTGGGGTTGCTTTAAGGTTTGTGACTGCAGAAATGATGGGGTTAGTGAAATTGTTGTGAAATGTATGTATGAATGTACACATTATAAAATGCATGTATAGTGCAATGTAATGAAATGTATGCATGATTACGATTATTATGAGATATATGCTTAAATGCAATTAGGATGAGAGATCAGTGTGAGAATGAAGGTGTCGTGGATGTATGTTATGCCATTTGCTGCAAGAGATTTATTAGTACATGGAATCTTATTAGAAGTGCATATATCCAAAAAGAAAATACTACAAAAGAGAAAGGGTTAGTAATTAATAAGATAAGCTAAAAGAAAGGATCGTGAATGCTTGTCATGTTATAAGCTGTAGAAAAGCTATCGCGTGTGCATGATGCGTTCATGCAAAATGATAAGATGAGAGTGTATATGTGTGGTGTGTTTATGTGAAAATGCAGGATGGCTGCAGAAGAATATGGCTAGTGTATGCATGTTATGTACATGTAATAAATAAAAAGAACTTAAGAAAACTGATTAGTATTTCCTACACATGGAACAAACCAATCATAAACAAGCTCTCGCTTCCAACCTTATCGTTCTATGTGGTTATTTAGTATCTGTCCTAGGTGGGTTTTGACCCAATAGCCAGTAAGGGATTGTGGTTCCGCTCTTAGACTACTCTCTACTTTGATTTATATTGATCAAACTCAAAAAGTAAGCTAAGGAATGATTTAGAAATGCACTCAAAGTAAACATATAATGTCAATGTGGGGACCGATTGTCGAGTAATAAATGGTGTCTATAGTCCATACGCACCCATGTGCGTAGGGGCTGTGGCCAACAAAAGGGGTCCAAATTTGTGTCCCCGCATCGATATTTGATATGTTCACCAAGAGGCATGAAAGTATCGTTCGATAGTTTACAGTTGGATTCTTTTAACACAAATGTCTACAATTTAGTAAAATTCTTAACTCATTCATTTGATATGATAGGGACAAATGGACGACGTCTCGTAGGTTCTGTCATTAAAAGATATCACTATTCACCAGTTCTCACAGGCTATTCAGATTGAGGTATATGATTCTTATCATTCCTCGTGCATCGGGCTTGAGTAAGGTAAACAAGGATCACACTAATATAAATGTAGAGCAGTCTGTGAGAACAGACATAATAACATCACTCGAAGACAAAAACTAAGGATGTCATAGCATTTGTGAATATCAGGTCAAACGGACAGCATCAGGGCTAGCATGCAAGGCTTGGTGGGATCCTAGTGGAAATTTCTATTGGTTTATTTACATGGGCTAAGTCGAGGGTGTAAGGCTAAGGGCTCATTTAGTGAGAATGCCCCCCCCCCTATGACTAGGGTTACGGACTCCAGTTAGTGAGTCTAGCGTTCTTTTGATAACTCGGGTTGCCCTCCTTAAGGACTTGGGTCACAGACTCTGGTCAAATGAGTTCAGCAAAACCATGAGTAAAGGCTAAATGTGATAAATCTGAATCAGTCACCCTATAACTCGTGCGGAATCATAGTGCATCACTTTCCATCATTGTCGGCTGATAGGGACAAGTGGTGCACGTGTGGTGTGTAGTCCAAATGCAATGGTGAAAGGCTCCATATTGAGTATTATTTAATGAGAAATAGTCATTTTTGAATTGATCTCTCTAATTAGCATCCCTAGTGGAGTGACCACTGTGAGCGACCTAAAAACTTATTTGATTCGGAATCTCTTCCGATCATATAAATTGAAAGGAATGACATGGAAATTTTACCGAAAGAGACATCCGTTCCTTTTACAGGACAAGGAAAATGCATAGTCTCGAGGAGATGCGAGACGTTTTGTGTTTGTGGAGTCGCCACCTGAGTTTTAGAAAATTAGGAAAAAGATGAAAGGGATGGCATCGGGTCACTCAGCAAGTATCATCCCCAATAAAGATTATAGGTTCGAGAGATTACATCTACTTTTTGGCTATTTCTCATTATACAATACTAAATACATTGCTACCGCATCACCCTAGTTTCTGTATGATAGTTGATATGCACATTCACACAAGCACATGATAATAACATAAAGTAAAGGAAATTAACTACAATTATTACATCGTTTTCCTAGTAAATACATTTGAAATGGAAAAAAGTGCGGAAATGTAAATCTAGTCCTAATCTAGAATACACCTGCAAAACATAAGTTAGCACAACTATATGTAATTCCATCCATTCATCCACTAGGACAACAAATAGGCATAAGATATTCAATCAATGAATAAGCAGATAGATGCATACAGTTGCAGCTCTGTGTACTTGCAGGAATTATTATGAAATATTTCTAAATAGTAGAAAAAAAACAAAAGATGCATGGTTGCATCATTGGACCACGAAATGGAGGCTCTAGCTCAGGAATGTGAACTTTCACATTATTGAATGCATTTTGAGGCAAAAATGAGGAAAATACTTATTTTCATGTTTGAGAAGTGGAAAAGTGCAGTTCTAATGCAAATGTGCAGTTTTGATGCGAAAGTATGATCTTTATATTGAAAATGTGAAATTTATGTTAGAAATATGATTTTCATATTGAAAACATGAAAATTACGCAAAATGATGATATTGATATTTACTGGATGCAAAATACATACTTTATGTGAAAAATGATGAATTTTCACATACAGCTATAAAAATAATGTGAAAATGTTGATTACAATGTTAAATTATGATTTTTATCAATAAACTGAGTTAAATAAGCAGAGAATACAAAAAATTTATGGAAATGATAAATTTTTGTATTTTTTGGAAATAAAAATGAAGACTTGATGCGAAAATAATAATATTTTTATGATTTTTCACATTTCGAAGCTAGAGGATGCAAAATGACAGTTTATTATGCGCAAAATAATGCAAAGATTATTCAATCAACATGCAAATTGCCAGTCTCATCACATAATCACAATAATTTCTCAACTGCTGGTGGCAATAAGATAAAATGCAAAACAATAAAATTAAACATGCAAAAATGATTGTTTGGTCGTCAGATTCGACTAAGCTTGTTTTGAGTTTTTTGAAGCTTTAGCTTCGTGGGGTTTTCAAGCTGTCCTCGTCGAGAGGTTGAAAATGACGTGTAGAATGTAAGTTCGTATACCTTTGGAACGTGCTTTGACAAAGATATGGTTGGGTTTGGTTCAAATCGGTTTAAAAATCCTAGGAAAAGTAAGTAAAACGAGCTAAAAGTGTGTAAATCGGGAGTTCTAAGTTTTCAAT
>CATIWK010683082.1:0-14417 GCA_949634005.1 Mallotus japonicus | reverse complement strand
ACAAACATGTCTGCAACCATCTTTACAGTGTATGGATGAGACAAAGCCATAAAATGTGCTGCCTTACTATTCTATTAACAACGAAAAAAATCGTGCTTTTTCTATTTGAAGTGGGAAGGCCATCAATGAAATATATAGTGATATCATCCCGAACTTGACATGGAATGGGCAAGGGTTGAAAAGGACCAGCTGGTGATATTGTCTCAAATTTTGTTCTTTAACAGGCATCATAAGAAGCAACATATTCTTTGGCTGCCTTGTACATTGATAGTTAACAAAATTGTTGAGAAATTATTTTATATGTTTTGAGAACTCCTGAGTGTCCTTTTGTTGGTGAATCATAAAACCATAACTTGAGTGTTCTTGTATATTTATTAGTAAGAGGACGAGCTATCAAACCTATCGACCACTTGCATGATCAGTCTTTAAGTTTTGACTTTGACAAGTGATTTGAATAAACTAATAATTTCTTTAAGTGTGATTTAGACTTAATCATTATTACAAGTGAAGTTGAAAATGTTCAAGGCACTCAAAGCTCTTTTAAGGCATCAAAGTCTCACTCAAAAAGTGCTTTAAAGCATGTACAAGCATCAAGGTTCATACGAGACCAAATGTACATCAATTTAACTCAAAACAAGCCTCTGTATGCCCCTCACGAGTAACCATTATGATCGGGACCGGCACTCACAAGTTGAAGCCTAAAAGAGGCTTGAGCCTTTAAGGAATTCTGGACCGCTCACGATTTGCCCTCACAATCTTGACCTGATCGTGAGAGGGTTCATCCAGATCGTGATTAGTCGCCCAACTTGTGATCTTAAAAAGCTTATGAAGACTGAAGTGCTTGGGATGCTCACGATCTGTCCTCCCGATCGTGACATACCCTTAGTCAGAGATATAACGGCAACATTACTGTCCAATGGCTAGTTTTTTAGGCATCATGATCATGACCATACCCTCATGATCGTGAGCACTTGCTTTCCTAAAACAATTAAACTTCATTAAATGAAGCATGAGGAAGGTTAAAGACGAAGTTAATACACCATATTCTGATCCCAATTATAAATATAAGTGCTGGAGGATCATTTAAGAAGTAAGATACATTTGGTTGAGAAAAATTAATTCTTAATACTCTTTGTGCATTAAATTCTCTTCTCAGTTCTTAATTACTTTCAATACACTTTTGAGTGTGGGATTGTGATATGATCCTCATAAGGGATTCATGTACAAATTATACATTAACTAATGTTCTGTATGTTCAAAATATTGGACATATTAAAGAGCATGAAAAGCTTGACTTGGAACATTAATTTGGGCAGAATCCGCATCAATTTGTGAAGTCTACACAATAATATAAGCAAGCACAAGCTTAGAGCTGCATGATGAAGAATTCAACCTAATTAGCTTAATTTCCTATTCTAAAATTAATTAGCTTGAATTGGATGAATTTTTAAGTTGTTTTCTATTTTGGAGTTAATAAGAAAGATTCAAGAAGATTCTAGAAGATTTAAGAAGATTCAAGGATATTCTTAGTCAAAGAGTCAAAGAACAACATGCTTAGTTGTCATAAGTTACCAATTTTGACTTTTCAAAGATTAGTTGTCATGAGTTGTCAATTTTGAATTTTCAAAGATGAGTTATCATTAATTGTCAATTTTGACTTTTCAAAGATGAGTTGTTATTAGTTGTCATTAGTTGTGTTTACATGCCTATATAAAGACTATAGCATTGTAATAGGAGGAAGGAACATTTTTTATCAAAAATTTCAATTCTTGTGAGGTTAAAGTCCTTTTCTTTTGTTCTTAAAAGAATTTAGTGAATTTATCAAGTGAAGTTTAATTAATGTACCAAGCCTTCACTTGATAAATTCACTAAGTTCTTTTAAGAACAAATGAAAAGGACTTTAACCTCACAAGAATTGAAATTTTTGATAAAAAATGTTCCTCTCTCCTATTACAATGCTATAGCCTTTTATATAGGCATGTAAACACCCTAATGACAACTAATAACAACTCATCTTTGAAAAGTCAAAATTGACAACTAATGATATCTCATCTTTGAAAAGTTAAAATTGACAACTCATCTTTGAAAAGTCAAAATTGACAACTCATGACAAATAACTAATCTTTGAAAAGTCAAAATTGGCAAGTTATGACAACTAAGCAAAATAACAACTAAACATGTTGTTCTTTGACTCTTTGACTAGGAATATCCTTGAATCTTCTTCAATCTTCCTTATTGACTCCAAAATAAAAAAAAATTAAAAATTTATCCAATTCAAACTAATTAATTTCATAATAGAAAATTAAGCTAATTAGGTTGAATTCTTCATCATGCAGCTCCAAGCTTGTGCTTGCTTATATTATTGTGTAGACTTCACAAATTGATGCAAATTCTGCCCAAATTAATGCTCCAAGCCAAGCTTTTCATGCTCTTTAATATGTCTAATATTTTGAACATATGGAACATTAGTTAATGTATAATTTGTACATGAATCCCTTCTGAGGATCATATCAGATTGTGTGTTCTAACTTAGGTTCTTTTTCTTCTAATTTCTTAGGTTGAGAAGGGAAGTGAAAGACTAAGTTTAGAAGGAATTGATTTGAGTATTAGCCATTAAAACACTTGGATTTTTTATTTTAAGAGTGAGCCAAAAAAACTCTTATTGTAAAGTTTGAGCTAAGCTTAACTTAAATTTGTAAACTCAATCTAAGTGAATATATTGGAGTGGGATTGAAAATCCTAACTTGGGTGAAGTTAGGTGGAGATGTAGGTTTGAATTAGAAACTGAACTCCTAAAATTATGTGTTATTTCTATTCTCTTTATCTTCTTTTAATTTGCTTTTATTTTTCACTAAAATTCCATTAGCCATATGCAACCCCCTAGGCTCTTACAAAACCATAATGATGTACAAACTTCCTGTAATAATTGGTGAGCCTTAAAAATCCACGCAACTTAGAAACATTAGTGGGTTGAGGCCAATTCTACATAATTTAATTTTTTGTGGTCTACTTGACCCCTTGTAGAGTGATAACATGCCCTAAATATTCTAACTCTTGCTGACATATGAAGTAGAGTGATATCACTTTTGTTAATTTTAACTAAGAACCAATGTTGCCTTAAAATTTCGAAAGCCTTGTGAACATGTTCAAGATGCAGAGGCTATATATCAAAATGTCATATAAAAACCCAACACAAATTTACGAAGGTAGGGACGAAATATGCAATTCATAATAGCTTGGAAGGTGGAGGGAACATTATAAAAGCCAAAAGGCATGACTAAGGCTTCGTTTGTTTGTAGAAAATATTCTTTCGAAAAATATTTTTCATTATTTTTCAGTGTTTGGATTACCTAGGGAAAATAAGTAAAAGAAAAATAATGTACCAATCAAAGGAAAATTACTTCAAAACAAGGAAAAATGATTTCCCATTTTAAGGATAGGAAAACATTTTCCAATGTCTTGTTTCCTCATTTATTACCTTCCTTTTTATTTTCTAATGCATTCTCTCCTCATTTATTGTCGTTTTTAGTGTTGCAACTAAAAATTGAAAAATATTTTTTTTGGAAAATATTTTCTCTAAAAAATATTTTCTACAGAAAATATTTTTGAAAGACAAAATATTTTTCGCAAACAAATGGAGCCTAAGTATTCATAAAGGCCATTGTGAGTGTGAAATGCAGTTTTATGAATGTCTAGTGAATGCACCCATACATGATGATATCCCACTCTTAAATCAAGTTTGGTAAAATAATAAGCTCCATGGAGCTCATCAAGCATATCATCAACTATGGGAATTGGAAAACGATCTTTGATAGTTACTTAGTTAAGAGCTCGGTAGTCAGTGTAAAAATGCCAAGTCCTATCTTTCTTTTGAATTAATAATACTGGAGAGGAGAATGGACTTATGCTAGGTCAAATGAGCTCCAATTGTAATATGTTATGAACTTATTTTTCAGTTTTAACTTTTTAAAAATAGGCATACCTATAGGGTTGCACATTGACCAATTCCACTCTTTCCTTCAAGTTGATGTGATGCTTAGTTTTCCTTATAGGAGGTAGCTGCTTTGGTACTTGGAAGATGTCCTCAAATTCCTTCAATATTTTATGTATGTCGGGGTGGACTCCTTGTAGTATGATATCATATGAGGCTTGAAGACAAAGAGCCATGAGTGAACTTCCTTATTGAATGTCTTTTGAAATAGCTTTCATTGATGCAATTTGAATTTTACACGAGCTAATGCCTTGTAATTTTTGGGGTTGGCCATCCCACTAAGACTCCATTGTTAACCACTTCCAATCATAAACCAGTGGTCCTAGCTGCCCCAACCAACTGACACCTAACACTAGATCTAATCCAAGTAATGGCAAAACATATAAAGTAAGAGAAAATAGGATACCTTGAATCAATACGTGAACATTCTCAAAATTTCCTTGACATCTCAATGGCTTCCCATTATCAACCTTTACATCATATGGCACAGCAGGAGCTTCAGGTAGTTGCAGTGAATTAGCCATTTTCTTGCTAATAAAATTATGAGTAGAGTCATTATCAATTAGAACAACCATTTCACAATGCCCGATTGTAGTCGTAACCTGCATTGTTCTACTTGCTGACCCTCCAAACTGACAACAATTGGGAATTAAAGAACAAATCCAATCCCATTAAAAATAGCAAAGTATATATATGTATGTATGTATGTATTAAATTATTGAAATTCACAATATTTTTATAAAAAATATATAAAATTCTTTATTTTTAACAAATTAGTGTTCTACTTCACATGTAAACTTATTTTTTATTCCGCCACAAATACTTCTTTTCTATTATATCATAAATTTCTCTTTTTACTTTTATATAATGTGAAGAGGATCAATTTTCACTAAATTAAGATGATATATTTTTTTTAGAAATTTTTTAATGTTACCACTAATTTCTACTTGCTCATCCATTTTATTGAAATTATTTAATTAATATATTGAAATTATTTTATGTTATTTATATTTTAAAATAATTAAATAAAATATCTATTAACGTGGATTTACAACTAGTATGTGTGTGTGTGTGTGTGTGTGTGTGTGTATATATATATATTAGCTGATGTATAAAATTATTAGAATTCGTAAAAATTTTTTTTCTAAAAACTTAAAAAATCCTTTTTAATCACATTAAAGATTCCATTCCAATTGGACAAATTAATAAGGAAGGACTGATCTAATTAAGTAGGAATCCTTGATTAAGGGGTTATAATTATCAATATAATATTATATGACCAATTTTACGTTGGATACGACAGTTTCTCTTTTTGTTTATTTCACTATGCTGTTTGAATTTGGTTATGTTTCTCACTAAACGTCAATCAACTATTATTTCATATATTTTTTTATATATAAGCATGAAATTAGTCTTCTCAAATTACATAACTCTTCATTCGTTTGTTTCTTGTAAAAACCATACCATACGGTGTGGTATTCCATGGTCAACTTATTAGTAGTGCTTTTATTTTTCACTGCTTGTTGTTTCAATACATTCCACCCAGGGGTGAGCATTTGGTTATAACTGAACTGAATGCTCACCCTTTTAAAAAACCGAGACCAAACCGAGAAGCATAGTTGAGTACTCAGTCGGTTTTCGGTTAACTTGTTGTGTCATAATGAAAAACAAGTATCCCTCCGTGGCCTGACGGTAATGCATCTCTTAGTTTTACTTAACTGGGCTAGGTTCGAACCCCAGCAACACTTTTTTTTATTAAATATGCATAACAATAACTCAAAATACACAGTTTGGGAATCGAATCATTGACCAAATCCACCAAAACCTACACACATACCATTAAGCTGCATACTATCACATGCCTTATATCAGTATAAAATATATATATATTAAACTTACTCGGTTATTCGGTCAGTGTCGGTTTTAACCGACATTTTAAAACATCAAAAATCCAAATTGAAACTGAACCAGTCGGTCGGTTCGGTTATATGGCCCGGTTCAATTTTCGCACACCCCTAATTCCACCTATAACCTTTTTGAATGAGATCTCTGCCATGAAGTATACTTGTCCAAATCCATGATGGCTTTGGACCTTGTTTGGCCTGAAAGAAGGAGTCAAATGGGAAATAAATTCCTTTTAAGATTCTAGCATAGAGAGAGTCTTGGTTCTAAATGAGCTTCCATCTCGTTTTACCTAAAAGAGCTTGATTGAATAGTTTGAGCTCTCTAAACACCATGCCACCAGATTTTTTGTTTCTATCAAAGCACCCCAATTTACCCAGTGAAGATACCTATCAGTTAACTGCTGAGACCACCAAAATCTCCTTGTGATTTTTCTATTCCATTCAGGATGCTAGCAAGGAGCTTAAACACAGACATTAAGTATGCCGGGAGAGCCTGTACAACAGCCTTTATCATAATTTCTCTTCCTACCTGAGAAAGAAATATGCATTTTCATAACTGGATTTTATCTAGCATTTTCTCAACTAAGAAACTACACATCATTCGTTTGGTTTTAGCCCATTCAACAGGAATCCCCAAGTACTTAGTTGAATGTTTAAACTCGCCAATATTAAACTCACAACAGAAGGTCTTCTTCACAAATTCACAGGCATTCCTACTAAACATAATCTCATATTTATGAACATTCAATTTTCTAGCCAGATGCATTAAAATAATTTTGGAGGGTACCTTTGATTGTGGCTACTTCATTTGTATTTGTTTCTCCGAAAATGATTGAGTCATTTGCAAAAAGTGAGTGGGTGATTACTGGACAGTGTCTGGTGATTTTAATCCCTTTTAGCTTGCCTCTGCTTTGTTGGTTAAGGAGCATTCTCGATAAAGCCTTTACCGAGATGATGAAGAGGTATGGGGAAATTAAGTCCCCTTGACAGAGACCTCGTTGCAGAGAGAATTGAGCTGTGTTTTTCCCATTAATAGAGATTGTGTATTTCATAGTAGGGATACATTCCATTACCCAGTCTATCCACTTATTATGAAAACCTAGCTTGTGAAGAACCCTTGCTAAGAAGTCCCATTTTACTGTGTCAAAAGCTTTTGCTAAATCCAGCTTTAAAGCAAAAAAGCATTTCCTACCTTTAAATTGATGCATTAAAGCATGCATGATCTCATGATTAATCATGATTTTTTCCTGAATATTCCTACCTTGGACAAAAGTCTTTTGGTATGGGGAGATGATATGTGTGGCAACCACCTTTTAAGTCTGTTTGCTAGAATCTTAGAGATGATCTTGTAAATATAGTTGCAACAGCTAATTGGCCTATAGTCATCGAATGATTGGGCACTTTTGTTTTCAGAACCAGAGCTATCTTGGTAAGATTGGCACCATGAGGCAGCTTCCCAGTAGAAAAGAAGCATTTAACCACATCAAACACATCCCTATTTATTGCTTGCCAGTGATTTTGATAGAACGCTCTCCTGAAGCAGTGCATCATAGCACTGAATATTACTTGCACTTGAGAATGAATATGTATGCGGGTGTATTATCGTTAAATAAGATGTATGAATCATTACATCATTAATACTCTTTTTCTTCTTTAGTTTTTTTTTATTTTATTCTTTTTAGTGGCATATGCTTTCACTATTTTCTTAGCTTTATATATACACATACATGTATATATATGCATAAAAGGTGGAATAATTAATTGACAAAAACTTCTTTAAAGATATAAAAGGTTATGAATTCAATCCATATACTATAAGTGGTGAAACTCTTTTACAATATTAAAAAAAATAAAATATATCCTAAATTATATTTAAAAAATAAGAATGAAAAATTACAACTATAAAATAAGAATAGGATAACGATTGCAAATCTTACTTCTTAATTATATGTACATCCTAAATTACAAACTAACGAATATAGTTGGCTCAAAACACATAACATTTCAATCACAAAATATCCTAATAGAACATTACTTCTCAAGCTCTTGGCCCTTTACTTAACTTGCTACACCCTAAGTTATCTTTTAGACAGTTACTCTCAATAACCTGTTACTTTGAAAAATTTTATAAAATGGAGTGGTGAGTATTGGAAATACTCAGTGAGTAAAATAGAATACAAATGGGAACTATTCAAGAATAAAATCGTAATTCATGAAACTTTAGTCTCTATGTCAGAGACTTAAATGATTCCCATAATCTTTAATTACTTTGATAATATCGACATTCTATACTTCTGCTCAAATGCTATTCTTACGATTTATTTTTTTTCTTCTTTAGGTTCTCCTTCTTATCTCCCCTTCTTTTTTACTTTCCTGGTCTCCTTTCTTTAAATTACTTCTTTCTAATTGCAAATTCTTTTTTTTTTTTCTGAATTTCTTTCCCCCTTTTCCTTTTTTTTCCTTTTTATCCCATTTTTATTCCCCATCCTTCTAATTTTTCTCTCTCTCTATCAACCACTTTCCCCTATGTTAGTCACGATTTTCACTTCTAAGAAATTGTGTTAATGGATTATGGATGTTAAAGAAAAATTTGCCAATGTTCAATTCTATTACACCATTTTTTTTATTTTTAAAAATTGTTGACATCACTATGGCAGTGCTCCAATGAGGAGACAATGCCTCAACATTAATGCTTACCATAGTGCCTAAAGGAACATCCTAACAACTATTTTTTAGGCATCATGGGCTTTGGGCTTGTCATGTACGTCAGGATGTTTGGCTTTTACATGGTTGGGCTCTCTTTTACTCAAATTTTTATCATTAGACTTTTGCTCTTAGGCTAGGCCAAATCATGTGCCTACAATTTGCAGCTTTAGTTTTTGAAAAACTATTTTAAAAACTCTATAATGGTTTTTTAAGAATCAACAATGAACCAATAAAGAAAAGGATACAACTCCATTATTCTATTCTGCAAATCTATTCTTTAAAGTTTGCTGTTTGATTTTCTGCTATTATCCTTAAAGTTTGAATTCAAGAGATTCATTTTTTGTACCATCAGTCTTGGGATTCATCCTGAGAGGTGGAATTTTTGGTTTTGTTGCCTAATTTTGATTCTCTAGAAATACATTAAAAAATTATAAAAGATAATTTTAACCCCTATAACAGTCATAAACAACTAATTTATAATGTTATTTTTAGGAAGTTCAAATAAGGGTAAATTAATATTTGCCCCCTCTATTTTGGTCTATTATACTACTTCATCACTAATATTTTAAAAAAATATTTATTCATCCTTATATTTTGATTCGTTAAACTTGTTAATCCTTATGTTAGGTTTTTTTTTTAACAATTAATCAAAAAAATAAAGGTCAAATTAAGAAAAATGAAAGTAAAAGTCAAAAGTACCCCTTGAAATGTTAGCTATTTCCTAAAAAAAAAAACTGTACAAAATCAAACACACTTCCTCAAAATCAAACATACTTCCTCAAAAATCCCATTTATTTTTTCACCTTCATCGTCTCATTCTCTTCCTCCATGCTCTACCACCTTATACCCATAAACACCACACTCTCTCTTCTCTCCTCCTCCCTCTTATAACTGCCGCCATCGCCTTTCTTTCATTGTGTCGTCTCGTTCTATTCCTCTTATAATCGCCATCGCCTCCTCTAGTTGGGCAACCATTGTTTCAACCTCCTGCAGGTCAAATATCATCCCCACATTCATTTCATTTACAACCACATATGCCTTTAGTAACAATGGGATCTATACCTCCGACAAGAATGGTAATAGTGGTAAGGATGATGAGAATTCTTTAACAGATTGGACAAAGTTCTTGAAAGGGAACTTTATTTCTTGAATTGGGATGGCAGATAGTGTTGAATAGTAACAATAATGATACAAAATAGGTACTTTTGAATTGTTTTTGCCATTGAAGAGAGGGTACAGAAGAGGAGAAGATTGAGATAAAAAAGAGTACATAATTGTTATTACAAAAGAGAAGTAGCGGAGAGAGTAAAAAAGCTCTCTTTGATTTAGTTGCTTGGTTTATTGGCTGCATCTATTTCTATTTCTAGGTCTTCTCTTTTTCTTCTTATTATTGTTGATGTTGCTTCTTCTTCTTCTTCTTCTTCTTCTTCTTTAATGGCGAGCTCTCTATCCTCAGGCCACTATTGTTACTATCATTTTTGCGTTGTGTTTTTTGTTTATTGTCAAAACTATCACTCTTTATTTTTTTTAAACCTTTGTTATATTTTTAAAAGTGAAATTTATTTCAAGATCTTCAACGCCACAATAATCATTATGTGGTTTACCAAAATCATCAATCAAATCCCTGAAGTCCAACCCCAAGTTAAGATCTTAGTCAATTTACTCCATTGACAATTATCTCTTCCTCTGCTTCTTCGTCAAATTAGAGCTTGAGCTTTTAAACCTTTGGAAGATAAAAGGGGCTATTTTAGTATTTTTATAGACATTTAACGTCTAACTAACAGAAAAATAATAGAGGGATTTTTTAAAATGCAAGAATGAATAAATATATTTTTAAAATGTCAAAGATGAAGTAGTATAATATGGTATTTTACCCTGCAAATAATTGATTTTGTTGTCTACAAATAGCTAGAGGGGGGAAGAATTTTTTTCCTCACAAATCAAAATTTTCTCAATTCTCTTAGTTCTTTCAAAATTCTCTCAATATTCTCTACATATATACATTCAATATATATTATTTATTCCATTATAATATAATATTTTATTTATTTATTTACTCTCTTAATTTATAATATTTTTTATTTATTTCACTCTCTCTATTTTTTTTATTTCACTCTCTTAGAAGTTCTCAATTTTTTTATTCACTTTTCAAATGTTGAAGTGAAAGTGGAAGAAGTGGTAGATCAAGATCACAATATTTGAGTGAATCACAACCAAACATTGTTGATTTGGATAATATAATAGATAATTTGAAAGATAATTATCCAACACAAGAAAGTCAAGAAGCTTGTGTGGATGAAATTGCAACAAATATTCCACCACAAGTTGAAGAAGAAAATCTGTTCAATCACAATTGGACATTTTTAAAGTGCATTTTAAGATGCAACAAAATGTGAATGGCACATTTGACGTCATTTGCAATTATTGTGCCCAATGTTGCAAATTTAAAGTTAGAGTTGGATATGGCACATTTAGATTACATTTGATGATTAAGCATTCAACAGAAATTGAAACTTTCTAATAATGATTAAAGCCAATGAATACACCAAGAGGCCTAAATTCTTTATTTGTCTAATATGTTGTATCAAACCTAATCACATAATAAAAAATCACCTTTGTATTGGCCCAAAAAATACTCGTTATTTGTTCTTCATTATTCAATTGTATAGCAATTATTTATTACTTATTGCTTAAAATATATTAATATGCTACCTGCTTCTCCATCTATTAAGTGTCACTTTTGATCTAGTAATGTATAACCAATAGCTGATTTTGCTCCACCATGCCTACTAATGAGCTCAAAAGATGCTTTTACCTTAATTCCATATGCATCCGCTAAATCAATTTCAGCAGCTTGCGCCTTCGATGTCTTTCTTTATGATGACATCATATGAATAGTTTTTAGAGAATGAAGAACATGATTGTGATTAGGTATAAAATTATGCACCTTATATTTTACAGTCTCTTTCATATAACTGATACTAATCCGTGTTAGACAACCAATTCTGGTCTCAACGTGAGGATGTTTAGTCAAGTGATCTTGCTTATCTTCCCTTCGATGCCCCTCTTTGTTACACACAAATCTTGTAGAAATTATTTTTCATATTTTTATCCTTGTTAAACTATTATTTTCTACCATCAAAACTAGTCCTTGCACCATATTTTATCCAAAATTGCCATGCATCTTCAGTGGTAGCCAATTCCATGCCAACTCTAGGAATCCAATCATCTTTTATATTAGTCCTCAATCAATATAAAATCAATATTCATTCTCAACTTAAGTGACAAATCAATTGAAGAAACTAAGTGAATCAAATGAGAAAAAAAGCTTCCACTTCATAAAGTTATTTTATGTTATAAATAATGATAATACCACATCTTAATTTTAATCAACTAAATAATAAAAGCATATTTGCATATGTAAAGAAAATCATGAAAAACAAATATTTACATATCTTGCAATCATTTACATTAACGGTTCGCACATCGATGGACAATTTGTTGTAGGTTCGGCCATGTCTGATAGTAGAAGATTTCCAAGGAAACAAACGCATAGCGGGAAAAATTTGCGCCATCTGTGAGTGTTTTTTTTTTTTAAGGGTGCCATTAGAGAGTTAAAAAAAAAACAACAACAATAGCTTAGGTTTTAACACAAGTTTTTTTTTTTTTTTAAGATAGATTTTGGCAAAAGTTATTGATTTATTTAAGTTAATAATTATTAAATCTAATGTTGATCATCCATTTATAAAAAGAGTGGTGCATATTAAATTAACATGACTTATCGTGCTTAAGAGAACATGAGAATAGAGGTGTAATAGAGCCGAGCCGAGCTAAACTTTGGCTAGCTCAGGCTTGGTTCGTTTATAATCGAGTCGAGCTAGCTATGTCACAAGTTGTTCGCGAGTTTAAACGAGTTTAAAAAAATTAAAAAAAACCATAAATTAAAATTATAAATTATAAATTAAAAATAAATTATTATAATATATTCAATAAAAATTATAATTTTATTCTAATAATATATTTTTTAAAATATATTTTACAATAAGAATATATTTATATAATCAAATTATTTTTTAAAACATAAAATTACGAACCGACTTGCGAGTTTCAATTCGAGTTTGTTCGCGAGCTTGAGCTCGATTTGTTTATTAAAAAAGTTTCAATATACAAGTTCAAACAAATTTTTATTGAGTCGATCGACGAGCTGCTCACGAGCAATTCAGCTTACAGCCCTACAAAAGAGGATCCCAATCCTATCCTTAACCCTCTCAATCATCCATCAATTACAAATCACAAGATATAACTAAATCTAGGAGTGAACAAAATCCGATCGACCCGATATATATATATATATATATAAATCTAGGAGTGAACAAAACCCGATCGACCTATATATATATATATATATATATATATATATATATATACAACTAAATTATATCAAAAGGTTGATTGTAGTAAAGTACCTATATATATATATATATATATATATATATATAACTAAAATATATCAAAAGGTTGATTGTAGTAAAGTCGCGAGACTTCATTTACCTTTATTAGTTGGTCCTGGTTCGAATCCCAGTAGCCAATAAAAAATTGACCAAAAAGTGATGAAAATGGAACTGGGACTCAAACCGGCCAAAAAGAAAAAAGAGACGTGCGAACACCATTTGGCCACTAAAAATCTTTTGTTTCTTTGTTTTTTTATTTTATATATTATTTCGTCGGTTATCCAAAATCTGACCAAATACCCGCATAAAATTATCAGTTCAGTTTAATTTTTAATTTTTAAAAAATTTTTAAACCCAAACCGATCTGCCCAATGCACACCCCTAACTAAATCACTCGTAATCCACTATTAAGCATAAATAACTACTACAGGCTACTGACGAAAAGTGTAACCCCACTCGGCTTATTTACGTACCCTCCCATTAAATGATTTTATTTGTGAATAAAATATTAAAAGAAAAGTCCACGTAGAAAAGGCGCGTGAGCACAGAAAAGAAAAGAAGTAAAATGTACGTAAGTTGATGGTTTCCGTTAAAACAGCGTGCGTCACCACGTCACCCAACACTCACTCCTCAACATTAACGACTTTTTCTCTCTCTCAGTTCCAACCAACTTCCTTTTCTGTCCTTTATCTCTCCCTCCGTCCCTCCCCTATTACTTTTTGCTTTAATTTTCTTTCTTTTTTTTAATTAAAACATATATTTTATGATAAAATTCATTAAAATATAATTTTTTCGACACTGCAAAATTCATTAAAATGTAATTAAGTTTTACTTCATGGCCAAAAAAAAAAAGTTCTACTGAAATACAGTAAAAATAATTAAGTTTTACTAAAATATATTTGATTTTGCATTAATTAATATTAAATTAAATAACAAAAATATTTCATCTTATTGTGACAAAAAGAAAAAAAATAAAATTTATTATTTTTGTCATTTTTCCGATGGAACTGAATTAATAAAAATGAACTCTATTTTCTATGAATAATTCAAGTAACAAAAAGTTTGAATATCCAGATGTAAAAATAGAATTCAAATCTTGCTCGCTCTTACTTTCTTTTTGTACTGAAAAATTAACCACTTTAATATATTATTAAAAAAAAGAATTCAATGGCCAATAAGACGTATTTTAATTGGTTAATCCATGAAGTATGTTTGTACTATATATTTTTTATATGAATTATGATTTATGATTTTTATTAATAGTGATATATTTGAAATTATAAATAATGTAATGATATATGTAATGTTTAAAAAAAATTTAATGAACTGTGAATATAAATATATCAAACTAAAAATAAAGTACCC
>CATIWK010682918.1:0-26131 GCA_949634005.1 Mallotus japonicus | reverse complement strand
TTCTTAAGCAAACAGCAGAATGACCCGCATAACTTCCAGTGACCCACTTCTCCAAAGTATGATAAGCACCATACTGCCCACGAATTATTGACATTGCTATGAAATCTCCTGACTTGATATCATCAACATTGATGTTGGAGGAAACCCAGGGCTGAGGACGTTTCGTAAATTTAGCACCCATGTGGTTCTCTAGGAATTTAATATTGGCTTTTTCTCCTTCTTCAGAATTTTGAAGCAGGGCTCCGACTTCCAATAGTGCTTTGATAGTATCGACAAACCCTGAACGCATCAGGAATACTGCAACTCCCTTAGCTTTTACCTAATCAGTACCAGAAAGTGAATTTTATATGCACCCACATGCTTAATTATAGTTTGTATATTAAAAAAAAAAAAAAAGAAAAAAAATAGAATACCAATATTAGAGTTATATAATTATTTTAAAATTTTAGTGATTTTGACTGAATTCAACCACCCTTTGGTGGAATTATATAGTTTCTCAGGAAATGTTCTTACAACTAATTCCTGGTCATGGTTCGTGGCTAATACTGGTCCAAAATAATTTAACTTTGAGAATTCGAACATAAAATCTTCCATTATGAATCTCTGAGCTAACCCTTTGAATTTAATTGTACTTCCATTCCCAAAATTTTCTCTTTTCCAAGTTTTACAACCTTACGACATACTTCGCAAAACTAGAAAAAAATGAAGTAAATAATAAAGTGAACGTTCAATAGCAAGTGGATACGATGTATATACTTACGTATTCATACTCATCTTTTCCTTCCCACTCTGAAAACTCAATTTTATGCTCCCCATGGAAAAAAAAGGAGCTGGCATTAATGGTGAACGGAGTTGCAAAGATGTAGATATCCGAACACAGTGGCTTATACCGAGGAGCGTTATTAGCCTGATGGTGTGAGAACAAATAAAGAAGTATTTAAGCTTCCACCCAACACTAAAACGCAAACATGCAACACAAAGTTATGTCTATGTACCTCAATATGGAGTGTAGCACCACCATATTCGTTGCCTGAATTGTTGTGGAACTCTAATCGAGCCTGGGATCATTTCCAAACGAGATGTCTCCTACAAACAATGGTAAAACATCATCGATACTATTAGTTGCATCATCGAGGATTCGCCTTGGAACTTCAGTGGACAACAAGGATGCAGCAGAATCCTGCTTCTGAAATGGTAACTTAGCTGCTTTTGCATTTCCATTGAAAATGGAGAGACAAACAGAGATGGTAACAAGAATTGTTATCGAAAAACAATTAGATGGCACCATTATTAATTTTTGGGAGTGTTGAATTCATAAACTCTCCCCTTGCTTATATAGACTTTATTTATTACGTAATTTTTTTTTATTTTACATTTTGATGTTTAAAGCCATTATTCAAAATAATAAAAATCGGCCCATTGAGAAAGTGGTTAAATGATGATTAAATGATGGTTAAGCCATTATTCTGTGATGCAAAGTTTTTCATGTGAGTTAAACAAAAAAAGAAAAAAGGACTGCCTCCTATATATGACCTTTTTGTAATAAAGAAAAATTAACATAAGTTAACGATGAAGTAATTAAATGATAACTTCTCTCCAAAAGTATTATGAGGTGTATGGTTTGATATCTGTTGTCCTTGATTTAAAGAGGTGAATTGCCTTTTGTTGTGCAATCCATCAAAGTTTAGGTCATATAACCTCCTTATTAACCAAGAGAAAAAAAAATTAAAATAAGATAGAGATTTTTGCACTCCCTCCATTTATAATTGCACTCTAATTTAATCTCTATATTAAAGACAATGATATTTCTATCAACTTAATGTTATATGACCTCCCTATTAATAAAAATAAAAAATTAAAATAAGATAGAGATTTTTGCACTTCCTCCATTTATAATTGCTTTCCAATTTAATCTTTATATTAGAGACAATGATATTTCTATCAACTTAAAATGTTTCTTTTAAATTTACCATTAATTTCTTTTATCCTATATAAACACTTAAAATGTTAATACAATTTTCATAACTAAATTCATAAAGAAATATAATTGTTCTTTAATGAAATTTTAGCAACATTTTTTTTATGATATATATGATATAAACACACTAATAATAACATTATGATTTAAAAGTTGCTAAAATTTTGGCTATTATTATCAATTGCTAGCAACATCCCTTTCAACTTTTAATCCCATTTTTCATCAACTTTTAATCCCTTTTTCATCTTCTTTGCTATTGCATGTGTCATAAAGTGACATAGACCCTATGTATTCACATTGTGAGAATCTTTCCGCAACATTAAAAGGTAAGTAAACTTGTATTTTGGCTAATATGATATTTTACTGTTTCGGGACTTTTGTGTATGTATGTTACTTTTCTCTATAAATCCTTGACGTGTTTTACACTTGCATTCACACCTTGCATGATATGCACGGGCTTCCTCTAGAACATTTTACATTGTATGATCCTATTTATTTCTTTTTACATAGGGCCTCTCCAATTACAATAAGAAGAGGAGTGCTTCAAAAAAAAAAAAATATTATTACTTGCTTCTATTTTTCTTGATTATCAACTTATATGTTTTCCGAAATTCAACGGTTAAGTTGCTCTTCACTCGGTAAAACTTACGTCTTTAACTTTGAATTATCAGTCTAATTTGATTTATAAGTCTTATATTAACCTAAGATTGTGGCAGATGTGCACTTTGAAGTTTGTCGATGTGTTGGGTTCGTTGCATTGATGAGTGTTCTTATACATTTTACTTGAGGACAAACAAAGGTTTAGTGTGGGGGAATTTGATGTGTGTCATTTATGCATTTAATTTTAGAAGCATTTTTATTGTGTTTATGATATTTTTATTATAGTTTTATTTAATCATTATCAATTTCACTTGCATTTACCAGAATGTTATTAAATTGCATCTTAAAATTACACTTGCATGTTTCTTTGATAATTAAATACATTTTAGTGTCTAATTAAAGTGTATGTTGTAGTTTTGTGAGTTGAAGTTATCGCACGCCCATGTCTCCAGCCGTGCTTGGTGAGAACCCTCCACACAGTCAAGCATATGGGCATGTTTCAGCCCGTGTGTTTATTAAGAGTTTTGCACTGTCCAATGCATGCCTGTGTCGGTGCCCGTGTACTGACCTAGCTGAAATCAAACTCAATGAAGAAGCCATGAACACTCCACCGCACGGCCATGCAAGAGGTTGTGCATCAAAGATTGTTTAGTATCGTCATGCTCGCCCCTGTGTTCTCCTTTTGCGGTCTACACGGTTTCAGGCACGGCCATGCCTCAGGCCGTGCCAACATGGAAATTCTTCCTCTTTCACTTTGGTTTACTGATTTGGAAGACCTCTGAACCAGAAAATTACAGAATTAGAAGATTACATAATTGGAAGTTCTGAGGCAAGAAATGAATAAAAATGAAGAGATGCTAAAGCCTAGGGGATGATCATTCATTCTTTCATTCAGAGATTTTTGGGGGAGCAAGGAAGAGAAGCGGAGATTCAAGCAAAACCAAGTTCATACAAGGATCATTCTTATGTTTAGATTATCTCTGATTATGATTGTTTCCATCATGTGTAACTAAATTACTATGAGTTTGGATTCGTGTAGCTAGACTACTACTCATTGGGATTTCTATTTGATTCAATAAATTAATATTCAGTCAATTTTGCAGGTTGATTTTATTTATTCTTGTATTTAATTTTAAGCCTGATTAAATGCATGTTTGTGGATAGGTTATAGACAATGAAAGTTGTATAATTTATTAGCTCATAAACTTGTGAAACTTTGGATCATTGATCACGAAAGTAGACAAGGCCTTCGCAGAGTATTAAATTACTAAATAGCTTAATGAGCCTTAGTTAATTAATTTGACCATGAAAATAGGTAGTAATTAACTTTGACATGCTTAAATAAACTCAAAAGAGAATTTAGGTAATTTGAGTAATTTACCCTTGATTGTATTGACAAATTTAATTAGATTTAATCCTGTAAATCGAGTAAGTGTCTAGTGAAGCGAATCTGGGCTCTATCTTTTGACTATTGAATTTTTAAAGGAATATTTCAGATTTAGAATTCATCTTTGTTAATTAATATATTTTTCTATTTTAATTAATCTGTTTTGTTAGCTTATGTAAATAAAATTAAGGCTAGTGCTTGGTATCAATCTCCTCATGGGAACGATACTCGATACTCGAGCTTTACTATTTATTGTGAATTCTACACTTACGAAAATTGCCTAACAAGTTTTTGGTGCCATTGTCGTGGAGATCGGCAATACCAATATTAGCACACTTTTTATTTTCGCTAGACTATCATCTTTATTTTTTGTTTTATTTAATCCTTTTAACTTTTCTTTTCAGGAACTTGATTTTTGTTTACGCGAACAAGATCACAATGTCCTGAGCTAGAAAGAGTGAACCCTGAGATAAAAAAGTCTTGCAAAAAGAATCAAAAGAGAAAAGAGAAAAGGACATAACAATGGCTAATCAAGCGGCACAAGGAGCTCAAGCAAGGGCTTTAGAGGAATATGGAGCACCAAGTCTCACAAGGAGTCAAAACTATATTGTGAAACCAAGTATTGATGCTAATACTTTTGACATCAAACCTGCATACATATAGATGGTTTCACAGTATCAATATGCAGGGCTACCCTTAGAAGATCCAAATGCTTATTTAGCTTCTTTCCTTGACATCTATGATACTTTTAAGATAAAAGGAGTAAGTTTAGATGCTATTCACCTAAGATTGTTTCCATTTTCTTTAAGAGATAAGGCAAAATTGTGGCTAAGTTCTTTAGCACCAAATTCCATCACTTCATGGGATACACTTTCCAAGGCCTTTTTGACCAAGTACTACCTGCCTGAAAATACTGCAAAATATCGCCAAGACCTTGCTAGATTCAAACAATAACTGGGAGAGTCTCTCTATGAAGCTTGGGAGATATTTAAGGACATACAGAGGCACTGCCCTCACCATAGCTTTCCGAATTGGCTACTAATGCAGACTTTTTACCAAGGATTATCTGAGTCCTTGCAAATCACCATTGATGCTACTGCACAAGGTTCTTTTATGTGCAAAACCTATGATGATGCCTATGCACTCTTGGAGAAAATGGCTTTAAATAACTATCAGTGGCATGGGGAGAGAAATCAACCTAGGAAGGCAGTTGGAGTGTATGAAAATGACAGTCTAAGCATGGTGAATGCCAAATTAGATTCTCTTACTAAGAAGTTGGAGAAGCTTAATTTTGCTGTATTCCTATCCTAAGTACTCTCATGTGAAGTGTGTGGAGGAGGACATTCTATTATAGAATGTCAACAAAATGATACTTTCTCTCAAGGCTATTGAACAACTGAATGCCTTAAATAATTACAATGGTAGACCACAAGGGAACCCCTACTCCAACACATTAACCCTGGATGGAGAAATCACCCGAAATTTTCATGATCAAATCAAGGTGGAAACCAAGCCTCAAATTCACACCAAGGGTACAAAGCTCCACCACCACTAGGATTTCAATAGAAGAACACATATTCTCAGCCTGAACCCAAGTCAAATCTTGAGCTGATGATGGAAAACTTTATTCAATTACAGAACAAGATGATTCAAAGACTTGAAGAGAATCTCAAGCAGTATAAGGAAAATTTCAAGCAATTTAACTCAAGGATAGAACATTTAACTACTCATAAGAAAATGCTGGAAAACCAAATAGCATCACAAGCTAGCTCCTCTAATTTTTGTCCAAAGGGCCATTTTCCAAGTTAGCCCCAAAACCCAAGAGAGCAAGCATAAGCAGTGACTTTAAGGAGTGGAAAGTAATTGCCTAAGGTTAAGCATAAAGTTAAGGAATCAAGAGTTGAGTCTGAACAAATTCAACAAGGAGCAAAGAAGTCAAAAAATAATGAGGTTAATCAAATGCCTGAGCAGACAAAGACACCTTGCTTACCCTTCCCTCAAAGGATGAGCAATATAACACTTGAAAAATAATTTTAGAAGGTCTTAAAGGTGTTCGAGCAGCTAGATATCACCAGTCCTTTTCTAGAGGCAGTAACTCAAATGCCAAAATAAGCCAAATGCCTAAAAGATATCATATAAAAAAAAAGGAAGTGGGATGATCATGAGACTATACCAATGAATGAGGAATGCAGTGTTGTCATTAGAAATAAGCTTCCTCAAAAGCTTAAAGATCCAAGGAGTATCACTATACCCTATGTTGTTGGTAAATTTTCCATAAGTAGAGCTCTTTGTTATCTTGGCGCTAGTGTAACCATTATATCTTTATCTTTATGCAGAAAATTGAATATAGGTGAGCCCAAACCTACAAATATCACTTTTTAACTAGCTAATAAATCGATAGTCTACCCTGAAGGAATTTTGGAAGACATACTAGTAAAAGTTAGGGAATTCTATGTGCCTTATGACTTCATTGTTTTAGAGATGGAAGAAGATCTCTAAATCCCCATCATCTTAGGACGACCTTTCCTTGCTACAACTGGAGCAATTATTGATGTGAAGTGAGGGAAGATTAAACTTGAAGTTGGTGAAGAGACTGTGGAGTTTGATGTATTCGAGATGGGAAAAGACCCTTCCATGGTAAGAACATGTTTTCGAGTTGATGTGATTAAAGGCTGTGTAGAAGAAGTCTTCCAACAATAACATCCCTAAGATCCATTGGAAGCAAGCCTAGTCCGAGAGGTAGACTCTGATGAAGAGAACCGTGAGGTAGTAGGTTACACTAACATTTTAAATGAAAATCATGTGCTTCTACGTGGTAAATCCGTAAGGTATAAACCCTTCCCTTATGATATATGTCCTTTTTATGCTTTGAGAGAGGAAGATGCACCAATGGTTGAACTTAAATAACTTCCTCCTGATTTGAGGTGTGCTTTTCTAGAACCTGATTCTACTTATCCTATTATTATTATTATTAATGCTTTTCTAGGACTTGATTGAGAAACTTCCACCACCTACAAGCATGAAAGGAATTCGTAGTTTTTTAGGAAATGCTAGTTTCTACAGAAGATTTATTAAAGACTTTTCAAAAATTGCTAAACCTCTCACTGATCTCTTAGCCAAGGATACTTAATTTGTATTTACTAAAGACTTCCTTGATGCTTTTTGTAGGTTGAAAGAAGCACTTATCTCAGCACCTATCTCAGCACCAATCTTACGACCTCCTGACTGGAGTCTTCCTTTCGAAATCATGTGCGATGCAAGCAACTATGCTGTAGGCACTGTCTTAGGACAGAGAAGAGACAAGTAGGCTTATGCTATTTACTATGCTAATCACACAATGGATGAGGCTCAATTAAATTATGCTACTACTGAGAAAGAAATTTTGGCTATTGTATTTGCTATTGACAAATTTCATTCTTACTTGACAGGTAGTAAAGTGATTGTCTTCACTGATCAGGCAGCTCTGAAATATCTTCTCTAAAAGAAATATGCAAAGCCACGCCTCATTAGATGGATCCTCCTTCTCAAGGAGTTTAATATAGAAATTAGGGATTAAAGTAGAGCTGAGAATGTTATTGCAGAATACCTATCAAGACTCGAGCTGCCAAATAGAGATAATGAATTACCAATTGATGACTACTTTAAAGGTGAACACCTTATACAGATTAAGAGCCTGACACATTGGTAAGCAGATTTTGTGAACTATTTAGTTTGTGGTGTCTTGCCTCCCAATCTTTTGTACTAATAGAAGAAGAAATTCTTTTAAGACATTAAACATTATTATTAGGAGGAACCTCTTCTCTATAAGAGATGTGCAGATGGGTTGATTAGGAGGTGCTTGCCCGACAACGAAGTTCAAGATGTGCTTTCACACTGTCATTCCCTGGAATGTGGTGGACACTTTAGTTCTAGGAAGACTGCATCAAAAGTACTTTAGAGTGGGATTTATTGGCCAACTCTTTTTCAAGACGCTAGGGATTTTGTATTGAAATGTGACAGATGCTAGAGGAGAGGAAACATAGGGAGGCACAATGAAATGCCTCTTAATGGAATTTTAGAAGTTGAGATTTTTTATGTGTATTGTCTAGAATTCGTGGGTCCCTTCCCAAGATCATTTGGCAACAAATACATTTTGGTGAGCTTAGATTATGTATCCAAGTGAGTGGAAGCAATAGCATCCCCAACCAACGATGCTAGAGTTGTGACAAGGTTCCTTCACAAGAACATATTCTCAAGGTTTGGGACACTTAGGGAAATTATCAGTGATGGTGGTGCACACTTTTTTAACCACTAATTTGAAAGCTTACTGAAGAAATACAGTGTCCTCACAAGATTGTAACTCCCTACCATCCACAAACCAATGGTGAGGCCGAGATTTCAAAGAGAGCAATCAAGTCTATACAGGAGAAGATAGTAAATAATTCAAGAAAAGATTGGTCCTCTAAATTTGATGATGCTCTGTGGGCTTACAGGACTGCATTCAAGACCCCCATTGGTGCCTCTCCTTTTAGACTCCTTTATCAGAAATCATATTACCTGCTTGTGGAACTAGAGCACAAAGCTTTCTGGGCCACTAAGTTCCTAAATTTTGATTTATAAAAGCTGGTGAAAAGAGACTACTTCAGTTGAATGAGCTCGATAAGTTTAGACTCAATTCATATGACAATTCCAAGATTTACAAAGAAAGAATAAAAAGATGGCATGACAAACATATTATGAAGAAAGAATTCAAAGACGGGGAACATGTACTTCTGTTTAATCCAAGGCTCAAGTTATTCCTTTGGAAACATAAGTCTAAATAGTCAGACTCCTTTATTGTCAAGCAAATGTATCCTCACAGGGCAGTAGAAGTTTGGAGCACAGATATTGGAGCTTTCAAGGTTACTGGACAAAGAATGAAACTCTGCTTCCATACTGAAGTAGTTTCAGCAAGTGCATCATGTGCACTTCTCGACTCAGTCTGATCCACTAGTAAAATACAATCGAGTTAATGACTTTAAACAAGTGCTCAATAGGAGGCAACCCATTATTCCTTAATTTATTTAATACATTTTCCTTTATTTTCTTTGCTTGTCTTATTTTTCTTTTAATTTTCATAATTTTTAATTTTTGCAAGATAATCATATACAGAGAAAAGAGACATTTTCAGGCTAGCAAAGTTACAAGGTGTTAGACAGTTCAATACACGGCCAGGCTTCTAGTCGTGCCCAACTAAGTTCGTTATGCACGTTTCATGACACGGTCATGCCCTTGACTGTGCTTTAATTTTTCTTTTAACATTTGTGAACATGATCGAGCACATGACTGTGTGCCACTTACTTTAAAAACCTAATTGAGGGCATGACTCTAAACACAGCCGTGCCTTCAAATTTTATCACATGGTAGTGCACATAGGCTAGAGCATGCTTGTGTGTCCCATTCCATATAGAATTCAATTGATGAAGCACACGGGCTCGAGCATGCCTGTGTTGCTAGGCGTGCACCACAATCTCTATAACACAGCAACGTACACGGCCCATTGTATGGCTGTGTGCGTTCTATTAATTTAATTCTTAATAGTTGAGCACATGGTCTTCAACACCATCGTGCTTTCACCCGTGCGACCAATCTTTCGAAGCACAGGTGTGCACACGGTCTGAAGCATGACCGTGTGCCCTTGACTTTTTCTTGCACGCCTTCCAGCACGGTCAATTACATGACCATGCTTATCAATTCTACACAGCACAGTTATGCACACGGTCATGTGAACGACCGTGTAGAACCTACACACAACATTTTAACCTAGTCGCCACTCTTTTCTTCCATCACTTTTTTTTTCTTTTTCAACTTCCTTCAGTTATTTTTCTTCCTCTTTTTAACTCCCCTCTATTTATTTATAACCCCCACATTCTTTTCTTTTTCCCCATATTTTTCTTTTTTATTTTCACTTAAAATTCTCTTCTTTTTCCTCATCTTGTCGTTATCAATCTTGTCATCTTCTCCTTTCACCATGGTACGCAGTAAGATTGCATCATTTGACTGTTCAAAATGCCAACACATATAACAACAATAAACTCCTCAACATGGTGCACGTGTATCGGGTCCATTGTCTTCATCAGCAGCTGTGCATCCCTTTCTCCAATTTGGGTCCACTGGTCATCAGGAAAGGCTTAATACTCTCTCTCGTTTACCTATTCACCCAAATTATTATTTTATGTTAGGAGAATTGAATGAAGTTGGGCTAGGTGACACTGTTAGAAGCATGATTTAGACCTTTAAATAGGACCTTTTTGTCCAAATCTATGAACCTGTTTACCGAGAGTTACTTCTTGAATTTTTATCCTCATTCTATTTTAAGAAGAAAAGGTCTCCTTTGCTCAACCTGATTCTTTGTAGTTTAGTTTGGGTGGTCAGCATTTTTCGCTTTCGCTCTCAGAGCTTAGTCTCCACTGTAGTTTTTATGATCAGGCCTTTATCACTAGTCCAGATTACCAGCGCTCTATTGTTGATATTGGTCATGAGAACCCTGTTGTAAATTGGAGAGAGGTTGGAAATTTAGATGGAAACCCTTATGACCCTAGAATGACTAAAAGCACTGGCATAGGAAACCCCGCACTGTGTTACTTACACAGGCTCATTGCCTTCACTATTTGTGGGAGTAGAGAGAGTATGGTGGTAGTTACTAACAGGACATGTTTTATCTTCGCTGCTTTCATAAGGGTCTCGTTCCTCATTTAGGTTATGGGTTTGCCCTTTATATGGAGGGAATGGTTGGAAAAAAAGGAGCTTTGTGTGGGGGGTCTTATATTACTAGGCTCGCCAAAGGCCTTGAGTCTTTCACTCATTGACTGGACTTATTGAGGTATGTTCCATGCTTCCTTTCAACCTGCAAATCATGAGAAACATTGGTATGATTGAGTAATGCGAAGGCCGTTATATCTTGCTTGGAAGCCTACCTGCTACTCCTAATGCTCCAGCTGCTCCTCATGCCAATGCTCCTACACATGGATCTGATGCCCCCTTGCTATAGCAGCAGCCCCTTCCACCTCCATGCCTTCTTCCTCCACTACTACTCTTAGTGATCTAGAGCTCACTATTTATGAAATGTAGCACACCTAGCATTTTCACACTGCCACCTTTGCTTGGCTCTGTAACAGGCTCTAGCTTTCGACTATTGCAGATTTAGAATTTATCTTTGTTAGTTAATATAATTTTCTATTTTAATTAATCTATTTTGTTAGCTTATGGAAATAAAATTAAGGCTAGTGTTTGATATCAATCTCCTCGTGGGAATGATAATTGATACTCGAACTTTACTACTTATTGCGAGTCGTGCACTTACAGAAATTGTCTAACGAGTTTTTGGCACCGTTGCCGGGGAGATCGACAGTACCAATAGTAGCGCACTTTTTATTTCCGCTAGACTAACATCTTTATTTTTTATTTTATTTAATCCTTTTTACTTTTCTTTTCAGGAACTTGATTTTTGTTTATCTGAACAAGATCACAACGTCCTAAGCTAGAAAGGGTGAACCCTGAGATAGAAAAGTCTTACAAAAAACTGAAAAGAGAAAAGAGAAAAGTATAGAACAATGGCCAATCAGGCGACACAAGGAGCTCAAGCAAGGGCTTTAGAAGAATATGGAGTACCAAGTCTCACAGGGAGTTAAAACAGTATTGTGAAACCAAGTATTGACGCTAATACTTTTGAGATCAAACCTGCATACATACAGATGGTTTCACAGTATCAATATGTAGGGCTGCCCTCAGAAGATCCACATGCTCACTTAGCTTCTTTCCTTGAAATCTATGATACTTTCAAGATAAATGGAGTAAGTTCAGACACTATTTGCCTAAGCTTGTTTCCATTTTCTTTGAGAGATAAGGAGAAATTGTGGCTAAGTTCTTTAGCACTAAATTCCATCACTTCATGGGATACACTTTCCAAGGCCTTTTTGACCAAGCACTACCTGCGTGGAAAGACTGTAAAATATCACCAAAACCTTGTTGGATTCAAACAATAACCTGGAGAGTCTCTATACAAAGCTTAAGAGAGATTTAAGGACTACAGAGGCACTACCCTCACCATGAAATTCTGAATTGGCTACTGATGGAGACTTTTTACCAAGGACTGTATGAGTCCTTGCAAATCACCATTGATGCTACTGCACAAGGTTCTTTTATGAGCAAAACCCCTGATGATGCCTATGCACTCTTGGAGAAAATGGCTTCAAATAACTATCAGTGGCATGGGGAGAGAAATCAACTTAGGAAGGCAGTTTGAGTGTATAAAATTGATAGTTTAAACATGGTGAATGCCAAATTAGACTCTCTTACTAAGAAGTTAGAGAAGCTCAATTTTGCTGTATTCCCATCCCAAGTACACTCCTGTGAAGTGTGTGGAGGAGGACATTCTATTATACAATGCCAATAAAATGATACTTTCTCTCAAGGATGCTCAATTGAACAACTGAATGCCTTAAATAATTACAATGGCAGACCTCAAGGGAACCCCTACTCCAACACATACAACGTGGTCAAATTAAGGTGGAAACTAAGCCTCAAATTCACATCAAGGATACAAAGCTCCACCACCACCAGGATTTTAATAGAAGAACACAGGTTCTCAGCCTTAACCCAAGTCAAATCTTGAGCTGATGATGGAAAAATTTATTCAATCACAGAAGAAGATGATTCAAAGACTTGAAGAGAATCTCAAGCAACATGAGGAAAATTTCAAGCAATTCAACTCAAGGATAAAGCAGTTAACTACTCACAACAAATGCTGGAGAAATAAATAACATCACAAGCCAGCTCCTATAATTTTCCTCCAATGGGCCATTTTCCAAGTCGGCCTAAAACCTAAGAGAGCAAGCATAAGTAGTGACTTTAAGAAGTGGAAAGTAATTGCCTAAGGTTAAACATAAAGTTAAGGAATCAAGCGTTGAGTCTAAATAAATTTAAGAAGAAGTAAAGAAGTCAAAGAACAATGAGGTTAATCAAATGCTTGAGCAGATAAAGACACCATGCTTACCCTTCCCTCAAAGGATGAGCAACATAGCACTTGACAAACAATTTTAGAAGGTCTTAAAGGTGTTCAAGCAGTTAGATATCACTAGTCCTTTTCTAGAGGCAGTAACTCAAATGCCAAAATTTGCCAAATGCCTTAAAGATGTCATATCAAATAAAAGAAAGTGAGATGATCATGAGACTATACTAATGAATGAGGAATGCAATGCTATATCAGAAATAAGTTTCCTCTAAAACTTAAAGATCCAGGGAGTATCATTATACCCTGTGTTATTGGTAAATTTTTCATAAGTAGTGCTCTTTATGATCTTGGCGCTAGTGTAACCATTATATCTTTATCTTTATGCAGAAAATTGAATATAGGTAAGCCCAAACCTACAAATATCTCCTTGTAACTTGCTGATAGATCGATAGTCTACCTTGAAGAAATTTTGGAAGACATACCAATAAAAGTTGGGGAATTCTATGTGCCTTGTGACTTCATTATTCTAGAGATAGAAGAAGATCTCCAAATCCCAATCATCTTGGGATGACCTTTCCTTGCTATAGTAGGAGCAATTATTGATGTGAAGTGGGGGAAGATTAAACTAGAAGTTGGTGAAAAGATTATGGAGTTTGATGTATTCAAGATAGGAAAAGACCCTTCCATGGTAAGAACATTTTTTCAAGTTGATGTGATTAAAGGCTATGTAGAAGAAGTCTTCTAACAACAACATCCTCAAGATCCATTGGAAGCAAGCCTAGTTTGAGAAGTTGACTCTGATGAAGAGAACCGTGAGGTAGTAGTTTACACTAACACTTTAAATGCAAATCATGTGGTTCGGCGTGGTAAATCCCTAAGGTATGAACCTTTACCTCATGACATATGTCTTGTTTATGATTTGAGGGAGGAAGATGCACCAAAAGTTAAACTTAAACAACTTCCTCCCTATTTAAGGTATGCTTTTCTAGGACCTGATTCCACTTATCCTATTATTGTTAATGCACAGTTAAATAGTGAGCAAGTGGATAAGTTGCTTAGACGAGTTAGGGACTGTAGAAAAATTATAGGGTATGCTATTGATGATTTTGAAAGGGATTAGCCCTTCTTTTTGCATGCATAGAATTTATTTGGAAGAAGGTTGCAACCATTCTATTAAAAATCAACGTAGATTAAATCCTAACATGAAGGAAGTGGTTAAAAAGGTGAAGTTGTTAGATGCTGACATAATATACCCAATGTCGGACAATAACTGGGTTAGCACAATTCATGTGGTTCCTAAAAAGGGAGGAATGACAGTGATTAAAAATGAGAATAATGAACTAATTCCTACTAGAATGGTCACTTAATGGAGAATGTGCATTGATTATACAAAGCTGAATAAGGCTACTAGGAAAGACCATTTTTCTCTCCCATTTATTGATCAATTATTAGAAAGGTTAGCTCAACATTCCTTTTTTTGCTATTTAGATGGGTATTCGGGATTGTTTCAAATCCTATTCACTCTGAGGACTAAAAGAAAACTACTTTTACTTGTCCCTATGGAACTTACACTTATAGACATATGCCTTTCGGGTTGTGCAATGCCCCTGCTACCTTTCAAAGGTGCATGATGGCAATCTTTTTAGAGTTTGTAGAGAACATTATGAAAGTATTCATGGATGACTTTTCAATTTATGGTACCCCTTTTGATGATTGTTTAAATAATTTGTTTAAGTTTTTGTAGAGATGTGACGAAGCTAATATGGTTTTAAACTAGGAAAAGTGCCATTTTATGGTAACTAGAGGAGTTATTTTGGGCCACTTAGTTTCTGATAAAGGAATTAAGGTTGATAAGGCCAAAATTGAAGTGATTGAGAAACTTCCACTACCTACAAGCATGAAAGGAATTTGCAGTTTTTTAGGACATGCTACTTTTTACAGAAGATTTATTAAAGACTTCTCAAAAATTGCTAAACCTCTCACTAATCTCTTAGCCAGGGATACTTCATTTGTATTTGATAAAGACTGCCTTGATGCTTTTGTAGGTTGAAAGAAGCACTTATCTCAGCACCAATCTTACAACCTCTTGACTGGAGTATTCCTTTCACAATCATATATGATGTAAGTGACTATGCTATAAGCGTTGTCTTAGGACAAAGAAAAGACAAGCAGGCTTATGCTATTTACTATGCTAGTCATATATTGGATGAGGCTCAATTAAATTATGCTACTACTGAGAAAGAACTTTTAGCTGCTGTATTTGCTATTGATAAATTTTGTTCTTACTTGACACGTAGCAAAGTGATTGTCTTCACTGATCATACATCTTTGAAATATCTTCTCTCAAAGAAAGATGCAAAGCCATGCCTCATTAGATGGATCCTCCTTCTCCAAGAGTTTAATATGGAAATTAGGGATAAAAGTGGAGCTGAGAATGTTATTGCAGACCACCTATTAAGACTCGAGTTGCCAAATAGAGATAATGAATTACTAATTGATGACTACTTTAAGGGTGAACACCTCATGCAGATTAAGAGCTTGACACCTTGGTATGTGGATTTTGTGAACTATTTAGTCTGTGGTGTCTTGCTTCCCAATCTTTTGTACCAACAGAAGAAGAAATTATTTTCAGACATCAAACATTATTATTGGGAGGAACCTCTTCTCTATATGAGGTATGAAGATGGGTTGATAAGAGATGCTTGCCTGAAGATGAAGTTCAAGATGTGCTTTCACACTATCAATCCCTGGAATATGGTGGACACTTTAGTTCCACCAAGACTGCATTTCACTGGCAAACTCTTTTTTAAGATGCTAGGGATTTTGTACTGAAATGTGACAAATGCCAGAGGACAGGAAATATAAGGAGGCACAATGAAATGCCTCCTAATAGCATTTTAGAAGTTGAGTTTTTTAACTTGTGGGGTCTAGACTTTATGGGTGCCTTCCCATGTTCATTTGGCAACAAATACATTTTGGTGAGATTACGTATCTAAGTGGGTGTAAGCAACAACATCCTCAACCAACAATGCTAGAGTTGTAACAAGGTTCTTTCGCAAAAACATATTCTCAAGGTTTGGGAAACCTAGTACAATTATCAATGATGGTGGTACACACTTTTATAACCACTAATTTGAAAGCTTACTGAAGAAATATGGTGTCACTCACAAGATTACAACTCCCTACCATCCATAAACCAGTGGTGAGGTTGAGATTTCAAACAGAGCAATCAAGTCTATACTGGAGAAGACAGTAAATAATTTAAGAAAAGATTGGTCCTCTAAACTCGATGATGCTATGTGGGCTTATAGGACTGCATTCAAGACCTCTATTGGTGCCTCTCCTTTTAGACTCCTTTATGGGAAATCATGTCACCTGCTTATGGAACTAGAGTACAAAGCTTTTTGGGCCACTAAATTCTTGAATTTTGATTTGCAAAAAGCTGTGAAAAGAGACTCCTTCAGTTGAATGAGCTTGATGAGTTTAGACTCAATTCATATGAAAATGCCAAGACTTACACAGAAAAAATAAAAAGACGGCATGACAAACATATTATGAAGAAAGAATTCAAAGAAGGGGAACATGTACTTCTATTTAATTCAAGGCTCAAGTTTTTCCCTTGGAAACTTAAGTCTTCATGGTTAGGCCCTTTTATTGTTAAGCAAGTGTATCCTTACAGGGTAGTAGAAGTTTGGAGCACAAATACTAGAGCTTTCAAGGTTAATGGACAGAGACTGAAACTTTACTTCCATACTGAAGTAGTTCCAGCAAGTGCATCATGTGCACTTCTTGACTTATTTTGATCCATTAGTAAAACACTGTCGAGCTAATGACTTTAAACAAGCGCTCCTGAGAGGCAACCTATTATACCTTAATTTATTTAGTACATTTTCCTTTATTTTCTTTGCTTGTCTTATTTTTCTTTTAATTTTCATAGTTTTTAATTTTTGTAGGATAATCATACACAAAGAAAATAGACATTTTCAGGTTGGCAAAGTTATAGGTGTTGCACATTTCAATACATGACCATGCTTATAGTTGTGCCCAGGTAAGTTCCTTATATAAATTTCATAACATGGTAGTGCTCTTGATAGTGCTTTAATTTTTCTTTGCAAATATGTGCACACGGTCGAGCACATAATCGTGTGCCACTTACTTTAAAAACCCAATTGAGTGCACAACTCTAAACATAGCCATGCCTTCAAATTTTATCACACGATAGGGCACATAGGCTAGAGCATGCTCGTATGTCCCATTCCATATAGAATTTAATTCATGAGGCACACAGGCTTGAGCATGCTTGTGTTGCTAGGTATGCACCACAACCTCTATAATACGGTAGCGCACAAGGCCTATAGCATGGTCGTGTGCATTCCATTCATTTAATTCTTAACAGTTGATTACACAGTCTTCAACACCATCGTGCTGTCACTCGTGCGACCAATCTTCCTAAGCACAAGTGTGCACACGGTCTGAAGCATGAATGTGTGCCCTTGACTTCTTCTTGCACACCCTCTAACACAGTTAATTTTATGACCGTGCTCATCAATTCTACATAACACGGTTGTGCACAACCGTGTGGAACCTGCAGACAGCATTTTAACCTAGCTGCCACTCTTTTCTCCCTTCACTTTCTTTTCCTTTTCAACTTCCTTCAGTTATTTTTCTTCCTTTTTCAACTCCCTTTTATTTCTTTATAACCCCCATGTTCTTTTCTTTTTCAATTTCACTTCAAATTTTCTTCTTTTTCCTCATCTTGTAGTCATCAATCTTGTCGTCTTCTCCTTTCACCATGGTGCGTACCACGAATGCATCATTTGACTGTTCAAAATTCCAATGCATAGAATAACAATCGCCTCCGTAACATGGTGCATGTGTATTCGGTCCAAGGTCCTTATCAGCAGCTGTGCATCCCTTTCTCCAATTTGGGTCCACTGCTAATCAGGAAAGGCTCAATACTAACAGAGCAATTAAGAGGTTACTTGAGGTTACAAAAAATAGTATTACTTGCTTCCATTTTTCTTAATTATCAACTTATATGTTTTCAAAAATTCAACGGTTAAGTTGCTCTTCACTCGATAAAACTTACATCTTTAACTTTGAATTATCAGTATAATTTTGCTCTATAAATTTTGTACTAGCCTAAGATTGTGGCAGATGGGCACTTTGAAGTCTGTCGACGTGCTAGGTTCGTTGCATTGATGAGTGTTCTTATATATTTTACTTAAGGACAAGCAAATGTTAAGTGTGGGGGAATTTGATGTGTGTCATTTATGCATTTAATTTTAGAAGCATTTTTATTAGTTTTATGATATTTTTATTACAATTTTATTTAATCATTATCAATTTCACTTGCATTTAGCAGAATGTTATTAAATTACATCTTAAAATTACAGTTGCATGTTTCTTTGATAATTAAATACATTTTAGTGTCTAACTAAAGTGTATGTTGCGGTTTTGTGAGCTGAAGTTATCGCACGCCCATGTCTCTAGCTGTGCTTGGTAAGAACCCTTTATGCAGTCTCATACATGGGCAGGTTTCATCCCATGTGTCCATCAAGAGTTGTGCACTATCCATCACATGCCTGTGCCAGTGCCCATGTACTGACCTAGTTGAAATTGAACTCAATGAAGAAGCCATGCACACTCCACCACACAACCAAGCAAGAGGCTGTGCATCAAAGATCGTTCAACACAGTCATGCTCGCCCTTGTGTTCTCCTTTCATGGTCTACACGATTTCAGGCACGGTTATGCCTCACGCCGTGCCAATATGGAAAATCTTCCTCTTTCGCTTTGGTTTACTAATTTGAAAGACTTATGATCTAGAAAATTACAGAATTAGAAGATTATATAATTGGAAGTTATGAGGGGAGAGATGAATATAAATGGAAGAGATGCTAAAGCCTAGGGGATGATAATTCATTCTTTCATTTAGAGATTTTTAGGGGAGCAAGGAAGAGAAGTGGAGATTCAAGCAAAACCAAGTTCATTCAAGGATTATTCTTATGCTTACATTATCTTTGATTATAATTATTTCCATCATGTGTAACTAATTTACTCTGAGTTTGGATTCGTGTAGCTCGATTACTGCTTATTGGGATTTTTATTTGATTCAATAAATTAACATTCAGTCAAATTTTCAGGTTGATTTTATTTGTTCTTGTATTTAATTTTAGGCCTGATTAAATGCGTGTTTGTGGGTAGGTTATAGATAATGAAAGTTGCACAATTTATTAGCTTATAAACCTGTGAAACTTAGGATCCTTGATCATGAAAGTAGACAAGTCCTTCAGGGAGTATTAAATTACTAAATAACTTAATGAGCCTTAGTTAATTAATTTGACCATGAAATAGGCGGTAATTAACTTTGGCATACTTAAATAAACGCGAAAGAGAATTTAGGTAATTTGAGTAATTTACCCTTGACTGTGTTGACAAATTGAATTAGATTTAATCCTACAAATCGAGTAAGTGTCTAGTGAAGCGAATCCGGGCTCTAGCTTTCAACTATTGAATTTTTAAAGGAATATTTCAGATTTATAATTTATCTTTTTTAGTTAATATATTTTTCTGTTTTAATTAATTTGTTTTGTTAGCTTGTGGAAATAAAGTTAAGGCTAGTGCTTGGTATCAATCTCCTCGTGGGAATGATACTTGACACTCAAACTTTACTACTTGTTACGAATCGTGCACCTGCGAAAATTACCTAACAAACATCAAACATTTGAAAATATACATACAAACTATCTTCAGTTCCATCACATGCAAGCTGATGAAGATGTAGAAAATTTTATTTGACACTGGAGGGCATAAAAAATAATGAAGAAAAAAGTACATTATATCATGTAATGCTTGTGCTAATCCTAACAATAATAAACTATTTGTAACATATATGCTTTTTCTTTGGGTAAAATGTCGAGGTTGTGGTCCCTTAGAGGTTGTGGTAACAAATGTGAATTGGTAGTTGTATAATGAAATTTGTTGTGTGATTTGTTTATTTCCTTTTTTTAATATGTTGCTTAATAAACAATTACAATGTGTTAAGCTAGGTTTCAAATTTGAGTCTTAGTATATATAGTCATGTTAAATTAGTTATTGAAAGACCTTTACTGCTCTTGTGGTTCTACCCAGAATGAACCAAATTAATTAGCATTTAATAGAATTTAAATACTGGTGATTTATATTAAATGTTTAAAGAGTAAAGAAACTTATAAAATTTAATGTTTGATTGTAAAAATGAGAATATAACTAAAAATTAAAGTCATGAACTTTGAAAAGTAAGCATTATTTGTAGGAATTAAAAGATTTACATTGATAAAAATTGAATAAGGAAAGTTGAAATTGAATGAATTTGATTGCAAAAGTAAAGGAAAGATTTGAAAATGAATTTTGACAATAATTGAAATGCTGCTGAAAAAAACTGATCGAAAGTTTGACTGTAGAAGTAGTTGTTGTTGTGATTGGCACATTGAAAGTTGAAAGAAAGAAAATTAGTTCCAAAATGATATGGTCATTGAGCTTGAATTTTTTTAAATAAGATCAAGTGTTGGGATGTCCACCTCACTTAAACTCTAAAGGAAAAAAATTAAGAGCATTTCTAAACTATAAGGAGAAGAGAAATTTACTTAAAAAGTCTAAATTATCGATATTCAAAGTTTATTAAATTATGACTAATTGGATTTGATCCTGACATGATCATAAGGGCGGTAAAAATCTCGTAACAACTAATTTAATGTAACTGCATACACTAAACTCGAATATGAAATCTGATTAAAGCGAGAATAGCTCCTTAATTGCCATATAATTTCGATGGTTGTTAGTTTTGACATGTATA
The DNA here is from genome assembly GCA_949634005.1 of Mallotus japonicus. Taxonomy (NCBI): domain Eukaryota; kingdom Viridiplantae; phylum Streptophyta; class Magnoliopsida; order Malpighiales; family Euphorbiaceae; genus Mallotus; species Mallotus japonicus. Next base: position 5,359 of record CATIWK010682918.1, on the reverse strand, counting down.
TTTTTTTTTGTCAAATCAGAAATATACTAAAAACTAAAGAAGTAACATGAGTTCTTCAGGGATATTACAAAACCAATTAGAAGGCAAAGATCTAGCTAAGACATCTTTTGAGATCCAATCAGCAGTAACGTTTGCCTCCTTTTTAACCCAAATAAACTTAATTACATCAAAATAACACTTTTTTGCCAAAATAGTCTTAACAATATTTACAATACTCCAATGAGACTCTTGCAAGGAAATTAAAGCTTGGAAAGATAGCATGGAGTCCATTTCGAAAACACAATTTTTATATCCAGCAGAAATAGCTAACTCCACAGCAAGCAATACATCTTCAATTTCAGCTAACAGAGGAGACATAGCCTTCCGGATTTGTGCGGTGCCATGAACCACCTTCCTTGCAAAATCTATAGTAATAACAGCAAGACTTGCATTTCCAGTTGTACAATTAAAAGATGCATCTATATTCAATTTAATATAACCATTCAAAGGTGGCCTCCATACTTGACTATGGCCTTGTCTTAAAAGATCTCCAAGCTGATGAGCTAGACAAGACATACTTCTATTGAACTCACTATCTTCACCAAAAGCATTTAAAACTTCCTAATGCATGTTATAAGCCTTCTGCAGAGTTTGCAAAGGGCTAGGAGAATGATGGAATTGATACATCAATGAAACAAAAGCCAAAGAGGATGCAAACCAAGTAGCACGAGCATGATCATAAAAGAATAACATATGCAAAACATCCTCATGTTATTGTTTACAAATACTACACACACGATTGAATAATGCCACTCCTATACAATGCTTCTTTAGTAGGAAGAAGGTGATTTAGGACTTTCCACTAAAACATTTTAATTTTAGGAATAGTTTTGGAATGCCACAGTTTTTTCCATATTAGATAAGAGAAAACATTTGATCCCACCTCAGTAGACGAAAGAAATTGATAAACAGATCTCATTGAAATGATTCCTTTCTTATCAAAATGCCATACAATTTGATATGGAATGCTATAGTCACCTAAAGGAATTTGCTTAATTCTTTCCACATCAATTCTATTAAATAGTTGGTGCAGTAAAACAGAATTCTAGCACCTTCGAGATGGAATAATCAAATCAACAACTAAATGCACATCATAATTGACTGGTCTATCCGTAGTAACCATAAAAGTTGGAGAAGAAGGAATCCATTTATCCTCTTATAAAGACACATCATGCCCATTACCTATATTAAATCTAAATCCCAGCATCAAGAGATCTCTAACTTTAATTAAGCTAGACCAGCCCCAAGATGGCTTAGCTCCCAATTTAGCATTCAAGAAAGATGAGGAAGGAAAATTCTTCATCATTCTTGCCCATAAAGACTCTGGATGAGCAATAATTTGCCACATTTTTTTTGATTTAAAACATTGTTAAATTTTCCAAAATCCTTAAATCCTAAGCCACTTTGAAACTTTGATCTAGTAACATGCTTCCATTTTACAAAATGGAGACAACTTTTATTTGGATCTTTACCCCCACCAAAAATTAGCTATCATAGAATTCAGCTTCTGACAGAATCCTAAAGGAAACTTAAAATATGCCATAGCATATGAAGGCACTACATTTAAAACAACCTTAATTAAAATTTCCAGCCTTGCAGGTGAAAGAAACCTGTGTTTCCAATTTTCAGACTTCTTACTAATTCTTTCAATAATAAAATCAAGGGCTGCCTTCTTCGAACACCCCCAAAAAATTGGGAGACTATGATAGGATTCAGCAGTAGAAGAATGATTAATACCCATTAATTCAGATAACTGCTGTGAAAATGCTTCAGGAGTAGGACAACTAAACAAAAAAGAAGACTTCTCAAATTTTATTCTTTGACCACTAGCTTGACAATAAGAAGAAAAAATAGATTTGATATTCAACAATTCCTCCACATCAGCCCTTCCAAAAATAAGAGTATCATCGGCAAATAGTAAATGACTTAAAGGTTCACAATGCTTGTTAAACCTGAAGCCTCTAACTATATTAATGGCTTAAGCATGAGCCAAAGACAGAGACAAAGCATTTGACACTAATATAAATAAATAAGGAGAAAGCGGATCTCCTTACCGCAAACCTCTAGTAGGATTAAAATACTTAGTGGGGCTCCCATTAATTAAGACTGAGTAAGAAACAGTAGATACACACTGCATAATTAATTGGACAAAATGACTATTAAACCCCATCTTATTAAGTAAAGCATGAAGAAAACTCCATTCTACTTGATCATATGCTTTACCCATGTCAAGTTTAAGAGTAAAATGAAGATTTTTTTTTTGTTTGAAGAAGATTTTAGATGATGAAACACTTCATGAGCCAACAACACATTATCATGGATTTGCCTTCCAAGAACAAAGGCCGTTTGGCATTCATGAATCCATTTATCCAAAAAAGGCTTAAGTCTTCTAACTAAAACTCTAGAGATAATTTTGTATATAAAGTTACACAAACTAATAGGACGAAAAAGTCTAATATCCACTGGGTCAAATTTTTTAGGGATCTAAACGGTATGAGTTTTATTCCACTCTTTGAGAAGAAACCCATTAATGAAAAACCTTCGAACATCGTTACACACATATTCCAAAATTTTTAATAAAAAATACCAGAAAAACCATCTGGTCCAGGAGCCTTAAAAGCCCCTAACTCAAAACTAGCTGCTCTAACTTCCTCATCCAAAATAGGATGAAGCAACAGCTCATTCATGGAATCATCAACCATTGTAGGGATACAACTTAAAACATCCTCAACATTTTGAGTAGGAGAAGCAGTAAAAAGATTTTTATAAAAAGCCAATATTTCTTCTTTAATATTATATATGTTGATTCATTAACCATCTACCCGCCCCATCTTTGAGCCTTAAAATCTTATTACTTTGTCTCTTTTGAATACAAGAAGCATCAAAAAAACTTTGTATTCCTATCTCCATCTTGTAACCAAGACACCCTAGATCTTTGAGCCCAAAAGCCTCTTCTTCCCTATAACACCTATTAAGTTGTTTGTTCAAGTCAACAAGAGTAGCCTGATAATCTTGAGTCAGCCCATTTACACAAAGATTATCAATTTAATCTTTAAGATTTTTAATCCTAACAGCAGAATTCCCAATAGTGCTTCGACTCCATTGCTTAAGAGCCTCTTTGCATCTTTGGAGCTTGCATTGAACTTTGTACATAGGAGACCCATGAAAATCATAGCTCCACCCAAATTGGATAACACCAGAAAGCTCTTGATACAAAAGCTATTTTTTTTCAAATTTAAATAAAGGAATCCTTCTAGCTAGATGATCTTCCATACATAAAACAATAGGTTTGTGATCAGATCCTATCAATTTCTCATGAAGGAGAACTGAATTGGGAAACAGCGTCAACCATTTAAAGTTTGCATAAGCTCTATCTAAGCGTTGTGCAATAAAATTATTCCCGCACTATTTATTTGTCCAAGTAAACCGTTCCCCTTTAAAAGTGATTTCCATTAAAGCATTACTATGGATAAAATTCCGAAACCCAGTATTATGCGATTGAGAGACTTCCAAACCACCCAACTTATCAAAATTATATAATATATTGTTAAAATCACTCAAACAAACCCAAGGTTCAGAAATAGAGGGGGCTAAACTTTTTACAGAATACGAAAATTCATCCCTAGATACTCTATTTGGAGGCCCATAGAAAAAAGAAATATACACATGTCCTATAGAGATGCAATCAATTACACAGTGGATAAAATTAGATGAAGAAGCAAGAATAGAAACCTGGATTGCAGTGTTCCACCATAGCGCCAAGCCTCCAGCTTTGCCATGAGGCTCTGCATAAAACCCAGACTTCCATCCAAGCTTTTGTTGTTGTTTCCTCATATACGCTTCCTTATTACTAGTCTCCATAAAAAAACACACAGAGGGCGGTGATTAAAATAAAGTTGCTTCAAAACATTAACGGTCAAGGTCCACCTAAAACCTTAACAGTTCCAGGCTAATATCGTCATGGTGGGCAAGCCACCTACTCCTTCCTCTGAGAGATCTTGCAAATCAGCCGAGCTTTGGACTTGATCAACACTGGATTTGTGCTTATAGTCTGCTCTCTTCCAATTGCATCTCTAAATTTTCACCTATCTTCTACCTAGACCTTATGACATGTATATTTGATATAATAGGAGATTGAAAAATTTAAATTTTCAAATTCTAAACCAATTTCTGAACAACAGCCATATTTAGTAATGGTCTTTTGTAACAATGCACAATTGATCCCTAGTAATTTTTTAAATTAGCAATAGAGAGCCCTCTTTTAAATTTTGACCATTTAACCTCACTCTTTTAAGATTGGTCTTAAAAATTTGTGCTATAATTTATTTGTCTAATCAGCACTAATTCGTTTAGTGCTTGTAAAATCAAGTGATCAATCAATACTATTATTTAGTTGTTTGGTTGGCACTAATTTGATTGTTAGTGCTCAAAATCAATTGATCAATTAGCACACAATTGCTTAGTGCTCCAAATGAAGCATTAAGTAATATTAAAATTTAACTTATTTGATTACACTAATTCAATTATTGCTCGAAATAAATTAATTAATAATTTACTCATTTGTCACTTGCTATTAAATACATAATGGTTAAATTTTTACAACTTTACCTTTTTGTTTCGAAATGCATTAATTGTATAGTCATGAAAATAAACTTCACAGTCCGAAATTTAATCGAACCTAGAATCTCAAATCAGCTTAGACCAATTGATCTAGTAAGAGTATACTACTTTTTGCTCGTAATATCAAATAAGATTTATACATTAAATAGGAGATGGTTTATTTGTTTATGTATCACTCTCTAAATTTACATTATGATTGCCATATAAACAACCATTACTTAAGTTGTAGCAAGCAGCACAAAAGTAAATAATATCTAGAGAGAATTCTTGAAGCGGGTGACTAGAGTTTAGCAGGACTCAGGCCGATTGAATATTGGAGGCAGTGATGGACAATTTTCGTTCATTTGGGAATAAGGTTCTATTGTATTATGGCCAGGTAGGTCCATTCGATACATCCCTCGAAGCTGACAAAATGTCTGGTTCTTTTCATTATTGCACCACTTCGGTAAACGACTTGGGTTGTCTTCATAAATCTTGATCTGGTATGCATCTTTAACCTGAATTTACCACATCCATCTAATATGTAAAATAACTTGTAACAATTTATATATGTGTGGTATACTAGAATACTGAATCAGAGACTAACCGTAAACTCAGTTCCTTGTATAGAGTCTGTGTATGGATGAAAGATTCCTGCAGCCTTATAAATTTGCATCACATAAGCAACACATGAAACTGATTTCCCATCAGAATATACCCA